>JAMPIV010015358.1:0-282484 GCA_024509875.1 Oreohelix idahoensis
CAATACATGCTTTCGATGGTTTCGCTGTCAGGTTATGCTCGCGTAAGATAGACAATAGTTCATTTTACCATTATAGTGATCGTTCCAAGTATCACTGAAAAGACAGATGTCATCAAGATACGCAATGACATCTGAGCGATGAGATAGGATTCGACGCATCATGCGTACAAATGTTGCAGGGGCGTTCATAAGACCGAAAGGCATGAAATTCCATTGGAATAGACCCCTAGGCGTCGAAAAAGCAGTAAACGGTTTGGCGTGTTCGGATAATGGAACTTGCCAATATCCCTTAGACAAATCGAGTTTAGTAAAGAAATGAGAATTCGATAGTCTCGTAAGTAGCTCTTCTAGTAAAGGCATAGGTTCAGCATCAAATTTAGTCACTTGATTCAATTTGCGATAATCCACGCAAAGACGTATGTTATTGTCTTTTTTTCGTACTATAACCATCGGCGAAGAATATGCTGATGTGGATGGTTCAATAATTTTTAACTCTATCATCTCATCTAACTCTTTCTCTACCTGTGCTTGAAAATGTATGGGGATAGGATACGGTCTGACTCTTATAGGACTATGGTCAGTAAGAATAATGTCATGTTGAATGACATCAGTTTGACCAGGAATGTCAGTAAGGACATCCTGAAATTGTTCTAACATAGTAGAAACTTGTTTCTGCTCTCCTGGAGATAATTCTGGAGAAATTGCAACATCTTTCCATGATTCATTAGAGTGAAGAGGAATCAGTGGAAAAGGTAAATTTACATCCGAGAAACTCGTTTCCTCATCCTGTATTACTGACAGAGATGAGTACTGTCCATGTTGGACTGGAAAATCGTCCGTTGCCTGGAAAACAGGTTGTAAATAATCAGGACGTTCATGGAATTCCGTGAGCATGTTGATGTGGAAGGTTTTACGCTTCCCGTCAATATCGACGATATAGTCAACATCGGAAACTTTTGATATTATATCGTACGGACCTTTCCAAGAAATGAGAAGTCTATTTTCCCTACAAGGTAGCAAGACAAATGCTTTGTCACCTGGACAAAGTTGTCGCAAACATCTCTTTTTATTGGCAAATTCCCTTGCCTTCTGTTTCGCAAATTCAGAAGAAGCAGTTGCCAATTTGCATGCTTCAATAATCTTGTGTCTAAGTGCGATGACATATTCATAAGAGGATTTTGTGTCATCGACAATATTATCAGCAGTTATAAGATCATGAAGTAAGGACATAGGACCTCGCGGTTTCGCGCCAAAGACAAGTTCAAAGGGAGAAAATCCTGTATGTTCGTTGGCGACCTCTCTATATGCAAAGAGAGCCGCGGGTAAAACCCTATCCCAATCCTGAGGATGATCTTCTGTTATCTTACCTAGTAGGTTTTTCAGAGTTCTATTCAAACGTTCCACCATCCCATTGGACATAGGATGATAAATACTACTCAGCGATCTCTCTATCTTCAGAGTCGACATTACTTGAGACATGGTATCCGATATGAGTTGGGTACCATGGTCGGATAATATTTCTGCTGGAAACCCCAGACGAGAAAATATTAACCAAAGAGCATCTGCGACATCAGCAGTAGTTATGCTCTTTAGAGGAACAGCCTCCGGCCAACGTGTGCACATATCAACACACGTCAAAATAAATTGGTGTCCTCTAGCAGACTTTATCTTAAATGGACCAATGATGTCTATCGCCATTTTTTGAAATGGCCGAATGGGAATGTCTGCAGCCTGAATAGGTGCATCATGGCGTGGACCTCTGGATTTAATCTCTTGACATACTTTACAAGATCGACAATAGATTCGTATGTCCTTATTCACAGCAGGCCAAAAGAAAGATTGAAGAACTCTAGCTTTAGTACGGGAAAAACCCATATGTCCAGCACACTGCGAATCATGAGCGTGCTGTAAGATTTTAACTCTCATATTTTTAGGCACAAGGATTTGAGAATGAATGGACTTAGCGGAGTCTTGTACCATACGTACAAGTACGCCATTCTTCATCGTAATCCAAGATTTACGATTTGTATCCTTATTCGGATCACCTTTTGTTGCCAGAGTAAAGAATTTCTTTAGAGTAGGATCATCTTCCTGCTGTTTGATAAAGGAATCGTGGGAAATCTCCAAGGGATCATCTTGGATCTGCGCATCATTATCTTCAGAATGTGAAGATTGTGGCATATTAAGAGCTTGAGCCCTAGTGATTACTGCATTAGCAGATTGCATATTAACATTTTCCCAATTAGAAATTTGCTGTGGAGTGCATTCTTTCACTCCATGAATGCGACCGATGATAAGATCAGCGATCGGATTCGGCAAGAGACATGCTTGCACCTCTCCTGTAAACTAAGGCGTAGCAATATTGATAATGGCAGTGGAGTACTTCTCCAATGTGCCACCAAATGTTACACATTTGACTATATTGCCTGTAGCTCGAGAAGGATTTACGAGTGATTGCCTCACTCCAATGGTAGTGCACCCCGAATCGAAAAGAATTGATACCGGAGTACCATCTATTAGGCCCCTATTAAAGACAAGAGCACCCCTTCCATTATGCGCAATTGACGCATGGAGAGCGGGAAGCGGGTGACCGCAGCTTAAAGTAGAAACTGTGGTTGGATCGAATAATGTTTTGCATTGCGAACACTCAGATGCTCTAGCAAAATCGAAAGCGGAATTTGCTACACTATTGGAGTCTTTTTTATCATTATTCTGATTATCGGTGTCGTGGAACTCCTGTTGTGCAGAGTTAGCCTGGTAATAAGATTTACCATGTCTTTTGTGTTGTGATCTACCTCGGTTATAATTGTCTCTATAATTATTATTGCCTCTGTTATAACCCCTATTTGGGTTTGAATCATAATATTCATGATCATAATCATCACGCTCATTATATTGAGTATCCCTGTAATATTGTTTCTTTTGTCTCCATGAAGCACTTGGGTAGTTCCTATAGCTACTCCCTTTTCGAGAATTTCTAACATTATGGGTACCCCTCGCGTGTCGAGGACTATCAGCCCGATTCCAGTTCTTCAAAGAAGAACCCTGATTTGAGTGGTTATCTTGGTTTTGATATTTATTCCAATTAACTTTTTTATCAAATTTATTTTTAGCTCCTTGGAATTTGTGTGAGTAATTCTGATTATATTCTGTTGCCGAAGCAACTGGCATACTCTCTTTAATGTTAGAGTTACTAAGAATCATGTCAGGGTGTGCCGTGGCATACTGGTCACAATATTCTTCCATTTGCTTTAATGTACTAGGTTTACGCTCATGTAAGAACTCTAGGAATGATTTATTTACAGAAGACATGACCTTGTCTCTTAGCAATAAATCCGTAAGACCATCAAATGTTTTCTCTGTTTTGGATAATTCAATCCATCGTGAAAGTGTAATTCGTGCTTTTGAGATGAATTCTGAGAATTCTACACCTACCTCAGGTCTCATTGTTTTAAACAAAAGACGATAACCTTCCTCAGACAGCTGATATCTCTTTATCAAAGCTGCCCTAACAGCATCATAATTATCTTTGTCGGCCTCTTCAACAAAATATAACTTACTCAGAGACTCCCCTTTTAGATTTTCAGACAACTGATTCACATACTGTGATTTGTCAACATTATGAGATCGACAAGCCCGTTCAAATCTAGAAAGCCAAAATGTTATGTCATCACTGGTAGGGTTAAACGCTGGTACCTTGACCTTGTACACAAAGGGTTTACCATTACCACCAGATGCCTGATTAACATTACTCATATATGTCAATTTTAATTTCTCTAATTCAAACTCATGTTCTCTTATTGCTTTTCTCTCTTCAGCTTCTCTATCTAATCTTCTCTGTTCTGCAGCAGCTTCTAATTTTTTCTGTTCTGCAGCAGCAGCAACTTCTAATTTTTTCTGTTCTGCAGCAGCTTCTAATTTTTTCTGTTCTGCAGCAGCAGCAACTTCTAATTTTTTCTGTTCTGCAGCAGCTTCTAATTTTTTCTGTTCTGCAGCAGCTTCTAATTTTTTCTGTTCTGCAGCAGCTTCTAATTTTTTCTGTTCTGCATCAGCTTCTAATTTCTTCTGTTCTGCATCAAATCTCCTTTCCTCCACTTGCATCTGCAATTTCTTAAGTTCAGCAGCAGTATCAGCTTCTTTTTCTAATCTTTTTTCTTCAGCTAGAGCTTTCCTTTCTTCTGCAGCAGCTTTTTTTTCTTCTATTTGAAGTTTTCTCTCCTCAGCCGCAGCTTTTTTTTCCTCAGCAGCAGCTTTTCTCTCTTCAGCAGCAGCAGCAATTTTTTTCTCTTCTGCAGCTAATGCTTTGTCATATTGAGCAACAGCCCATTGTTCTAAGTCTTTTCCAGTCTTATCAAGAGATTTTCCTTGTGCAATAAAATAATCTAATGTAGACATATTGTCTTCTTAAATCAGAAACCTGAAAAAGTAAATAAATTACCCTCTTTCACGTTAATGGGAGACAAGTCTATACCATAGACTTAGTCTTAGTCCAAACTTGTATGGTTTATAATAACCAATGATAACTTGAGTACCTATGGACAACAATAACTGTATCTCAAATACTGTGGGAGACAAGCCTTACAAAGGTCTTGTATATCTCAATGTAATCAAAGATCACTTGGGTACCTGTGGAAAATAATCATAAAGTACTGATCTGTACTATACTATCAGTGTATACCACTATAACTCCTGTGTCATATGTCAACTAAAGACATTACAAAGGACAAACAAGAAAAGACAATATGAACACATTTGCAGAGATCAAATTAAATTAAATAGGAGAAATGAAAAAAATGATCACAGAAACCGTGATGATAACTGCAATAATATAACAAGACAAATAACGCCACAGTGTATAAACATAAGGGTGTAAAAAACTGAAATGAAAGGAAAGATGAGACCTACAATTATACAAACAAATCAAACAAAAATAAAGAACAGAAAAATGTTACAAATACAAATATGAAACAGTCGTCACAACTAACCAAATATTTGCAAACTATGTTGCATGCAAATTCCAATTAAGAAATTGCTCCCTATCGAACGCCAGAACAAGACCAATATCACTCGGTATTTCCTGTTCTAGTCACCTCCCATCCAGGCCCGCAACATATAAACACCTACACATATAAACAAATAACATGTAAGCATAAATAGCATATAGCATACAATATAATTTATGTCATGAATGGAATGTGTTGCAGGTATGGTGTTGTAAAGTAGGCACAGTTTATTTTAATTCTAATAACTTGCCACTTTATTGAGTAATAGATTTAATTCTAAACTATTACACTGTCAATTTTTCTCTTTTGAGCATATGAAGATCCAACGATGAACTATGCACTTTATGTTCAACAACACTGTGATTCTTCTGTACGTTGAGAAATGTCAACAATACTGCTCCAGATATTTTCTACACTTGATACCACTGTCCTGTGTAATACTGTCTGTACAGCGAAAAACTGTCAACAAGCGCTGACCTAGATACAGCATCCTATCGGTAATACAGGTCAAGCTGACATCGACTGTATAGCTGTCCTACTGGTGTTGATGTGGTCAAACAAATGTTTCTTTCAGCTGTAAACTGTGATTCTCAACACAAAACTGCGTAAGCTGGACCCAGGAATCTGGCTCGCCACTGTAAAAGGTTCTTTCTTCTTTATTTGTTTATTTCCCACTCTGTAAAGTGTCAGTCTGTATGCTCTGTAAGGAAGAGTGGTGTGTTGTTGAGATCAGGCATGCTCCAGTCTACCCAGCTGTAAATGGGTAACTCACCCTAGTCCTGAGTTAGGGAAGGCAAAGGCTCCAGGGGAAGCAGGCCCTAAACTTGGTCACTTCAACCGACGCAGGATGGTGTATGTATGGAGTAGAAGTGTAGAGTGTGATACCGCGAATGGTGTACTGTTCGTGTGCTGACCAATATAACCACTCATACACTTGTGTCTACAAGGCACCAATGCAGACTGCTGGAATCTTTGTTTACTCAATTTATTCAGACGTACACACTGGGACATACGAGTACATCATGGTATGTTGACATATCAATTTGTAGGTATACATAGCAGATCTGAAGTCATGACACATTCAGAAATAATGGGCAGTACATCAAAAGTTCAATGTCATGATACATTATGGCCGCATCCCCTATCTGACTAAACGCGTCAGTGAAGGCAGATCGGTAAATAACTAAAGTTACTTGACGTCCATAGTTTGTAGTATATATTATGAAACCACGAAAGGGGGGTTTCTAGCAAGATTGAGATCTCCCTGTCACTGTCCGATAATAGGATAAATAATCTGTTCTCTTGGCAGTGATCAAAACATATGATGACCGAAATCTAACATGGCCGCCTCCCTGAGTTGTCGTTCACTCATTCATAGGAAGGAGAATATAAGCCAGAGTTAATTTATAATGGATATATAAATGATTTCATAAATGTTTCCATACAGCTCTACGGTGATCAGGTTAATTCACGTAGCCATAACCGCTGTAGGAAAGTCTGTCATCTTCGTCGATACAAAACACGACCCTAGCGATACGAAGCACAATGTTCCATCTAGGTCGAATCGACATGAGATCATCAAAATAGGGTCTGGCAATACATGGAGTCCGAATTATACATTGTACCGTACCTTAGGAGAGTCTCTAACATAAACTATAGTAGAGATACCATCTCCTTTAGAAGAAAACCACTTCATGAATCATATTTCCTTAAGAATCTACCAGCCCTTTGAAAAGTGCGTACCCGCCATTATCACGGTACATCGGAACTCATCACGACTTGTCAAGACAACTCATACTTCCGCTAGACCGGAATAACAAGAATCTAGTCCCGCCTACCCATCCAAAATATACAATATAGGACTGATTCTACTTGTACTAATAATATGTAATACATATGAATTCAGGCCATAAACATAATAAGCAAATTAATCTATTTTCTGGCCCTAAAAATAAGTACAAATATAAGAGCAATATCCTTGCGCCGGATCAATATCAAGAACGATTACTCCTATAATCAAAAGTGTGAATCAAACATGGATTATCTCGCTTTCCCCATAGACAGCATTTTCATACACAAATGAATGAATGTCTATATTTTTTCCATATTAAATAGCCATATCGATTTTTGTAATATGTGCGTCAAAATATGCACGCAACAGATTACCACATCCCTCGGGAAAAAAAAATGGTACATTTTTTTTTTGAAATACATCTAGGAGCAACATACAATAGGCTCACAACGCACCAATAACAATGCGCAGATGATAAGCATAAGTTTTATGACCTTAGAGAAAGTACTTCTCTAAGTATAAATATTTCCAGAGAGGTGTCACCAACGCATACTACAATATTAGCAATGACACAATTTCCACATTAGTTTATACATAAATTTCATCTAAGATATCTTAACATCATGATCATCAAAGACGAAAAACATTGAAAGATCAGCGGTGAATAAATATCAATGAACCGCTAAGTAGTGTTACAATCAATATATGATATATTACATATGTGTACACATTTCAACATAGAAACAACTGTATCAAAGTTGTATAACAGTTATGAATCATGTGGGCATCTAGACAAAATATCTGCCATCACATTTTCTGACCCACGGATAGCTCGCACCGAAAAATGAAATGGCTGTAGAGCAATCGCGTATCGCGTTGATCTCGCGCTCTTCAGATTTTTACTCTGAATAGCCGTAAGAGCTTTCTGGTCAGTTTCCACAATGAAATGCGCGCCCAGAAGAAATCTTTGCAGTTTAAGGATTGACCAAACCATAGCCAATAATTCACGGTCTAGGACCGAGTAATTCTTCTCTGCGGCATTTAATTTCCGAGAAATATACATCACAGGATGCAGAGTTCCAGAGTACTCTTGCATTAGTGCAGCTCCAATCCCGGTGGATGAAGCGTCACTACGAAGAATAAATGTCTTATCCTTAGAAGGCAATACTAGGATAGGTGAAGTAGAAAACATAGTTTTAACCTTATCCAAAGAGGATTGACATTCTTGAGTCCAATGGACTACATTAGGAGACCCTTTCTTTAGCAAGGAAGAAAGAGGTGACATAATGGAGGACAGATTCGGGATGAATCGTCCATAAAATTGTATTAGACCTAAGAGACTTCGTACTTGCTTTTTAGTCTTAGGAATAGAAATGTTAAGTATCTTACTTGTATTATGGTCTTCTGTTTTTAGGAACCCATGACCAACACGGTGTCCTAAGAAAGATATTTCGCTAAAACCAATACATGCTTTCGATGGTTTCGCTGTCAGGTTATGCTCGCGTAAGATAGACAATAGTTCATTTATACCATTATAGTGATCGTTCCAAGTATCACTGAAAAGACAGATGTCATCAAGATACGCAATGACATCTGAGCGATGAGATAGGATTCGACGCATCATGCGTACAAATGTTGCAGGGGCGTTCATAAGACCGAAAGGCATGAAATTCCATTGGAATAGACCCCTAGGCGTCGAAAAAGCAGTAAACGGTTTGGCGTGTTCGGATAGTGGAACTTGCCAATATCCCTTAGACAAATCGAGTTTAGTAAAGAAGTGAGAATTCGATAGTCTCGTAAGTAGCTCTTCTAGTAAAGGCATAGGTTCAGCATCGAATTTAGTCACTTGATTCAATTTGCGATAATCCACGCAAAGACGTATGTTATTGTCTTTTTTCGTACTATAACCATCGGCGAAGAATATGCTGATGTGGATGGTTCAATAATTTTTAACTCTATCATCTCATCTAACTCTTTCTCTACCTGTGCTTGAAAATGTATCGGGATAGGATACGGTCTGACTCTTATAGGACTATGGTCAGTAAGAATAATGTCATGTTGAATGACATCAGTTTGACCAGGAATGTCAGTAAGGACATCCTGAAATTGTTCTAACATAGTAGAAACTTGTTTCTGCTCTCCTGGAGATAATTCTGGAGAAATTGCAACATCTTTCCATGATTCATTAGAGTGAAGAGGAATCATTGGAAAAGGTAAATTTACATCCGAGAAACTCGTTTCCTCATCCTGTATTACTGACAGAGATGAGTACTGTCCATGTTGGACTGGAAAATCGTCCGTTGCCTGGAAAACAGGTTGTAAATAATCAGGACGTTCATGGAATTCCGTGAGCATGTTGATGTGGAAGGTTTTACGCTTCCCGTCAATATCGACGATATAGTCAACATCGGAAACTTTTGATATTATATCGTACGGACCTTTCCAAGAAATGAGAAGTCTATTTTCCCTACAAGGTAGCAAGACAAATGCTTTGTCACCTGGACAAAGTTGTCGCAAACATCTCTTTTTATTGGCAAATTCCCTTGCCTTCTGTTTCGCAAATTCAGAAGAAGCAGTTGCCAATTTGCATGCTTCAATAATCTTGTGTCTAAGTGCGATGACATATTCATAAGAGGATTTTGTGTCATCGACAATATTATCAGCAGTTATAAGATCATGAAGTAAGGACATAGGACCTCGCGGTTTCGCGCCAAAGACAAGTTCAAAGGGAGAAAATCCTGTATGTTCGTTGGCGACCTCTCTATATGCAAAGAGAGCCGCGGGTAAAACCCTATCCCAATCCTGAGGATGATCTTCTGTTATCTTACCTAGTAGGTTTTTCAGAGTTCTATTCAAACGTTCCACCATCCCATTGGACATAGGATGATAAATACTACTCAGCGATCTCTCTATCTTCAGAGTCGACATTACTTGAGACATGGTATCCGATATGAGTTGGGTACCATGGTCGGATAATATTTCTGCTGGAAACCCCAGACGAGAAAATATTAACCAAAGAGCATCTGCGACATCAGCAGTAGTTATGCTCTTTAGAGGAACAGCCTCCGGCCAACGTGTGCACATATCAACACACGTCAAAATAAATTGGTGTCCTCTAGCAGACTTTATCTTAAATGGACCAATGATGTCTATCGCCATTTTTTGAAATGGCCGAATGGGAATGTCTGCAGCCTGAATAGGTGCATCATGGCGTGGACCTCTGGATTTAATCTCTTGACATACTTTACAAGATCGACAATAGATTCGTATGTCCTTATTCACAGCAGGCCAAAAGAAAGATTGAAGAACTCTAGCTTTAGTACGGGAAAAACCCATATGTCCAGCACACTGCGAATCATGAGCGTGCTGTAAGATTTTAACTCTCATATTTTTAGGCACAAGGATTTGAGAATGAATGGACTTAGCGGAGTCTTGTACCATACGTACAAGTACGCCATTCTTCATCGTAATCCAAGATTTACGATTTGTATCCTTATTCGGATCACCTTTTGTTGCCAGAGTAAAGAATTTCTTTAGAGTAGGATCATCTTCCTGCTGTTTGATAAAGGAATCGTGGGAAATCTCCAAGGGATCATCTTGGATCTGCGCATCATTATCTTCAGAATGTGAAGATTGTGGCATATTAAGAGCTTGAGCCCTAGTGATTACTGCATTAGCAGATTGCATATTAACATTTTCCCAATTAGAAATTTGCTGTGGAGTGCATTCTTTCACTCCATGAATGCGACCGATGATAAGATCAGCGATCGGATTCGGCAAGAGACATGCTTGCACCTCTCCTGTAAAGAAAGGCGTAGCAATATTGATAATGGCAGTGGAGTACTTCTCCAATGTGCCACCAAATGTTACACATTTGACTATATTGCCTGTAGCTCGAGAAGGATTTACGAGTGATTGCCTCACTCCAATGGTAGTGCACCCCGAATCGAAAAGAATTGATACCGGAGTACCATCTATTAGGCCCCTATTAAAGACAAGAGCACCCCTTCCATTATGCGCAATTGACGCATGGAGAGCGGGAAGCGGGTGACCGCAGCTTAAAGTAGAAACTGTGGTTGGATCGAATAATGTTTTGCATTGCGAACACTCAGATGCTCTAGCAAAATCGAAAGCGGAATTTGCTACACTATTGGAGTCTTTTTTATCATTATTCTGATTATCGGTGTCGTGGAACTCCTGTTGTGCAGAGTTAGCCTGGTAATAAGATTTACCATGTCTTTTGTGTTGTGATCTACCTCGGTTATAATTGTCTCTATAATTATTATTGCCTCTGTTATAACCCCTATTTGGGTTTGAATCATAATATTCATGATCATAATCATCATGCTCATTATATTGAGTATCCCTGTAATATTGTTTCTTTTGTCTCCATGAAGCACTTGGGTAGTTCCTATAGCTACTCCCTTTCCGAGAATTTCTAACATTATGGGTACCCCTCGCGTGTCGAGGACTATCAGCCCGATTCCAGTTCTTCGAAGAAGAACCCTGATTTGAGTGGTTATCTTGGTTTTGATACTTATTCCAATTAACGTTTTTATCAAATTTATTTTTAGCTCCTTGGAATTTGTGTGAGTAATTCTGATTATATTCTGTTGCCGAAGCAACTGGCATACTCTCTTTAATGTTAGAGTTACTAAGAATCATGTCAGGGTGTGCCGTGGCATACTGGTCACAATATTCTTCCATTTGCTTTATTGTACTAGGTTTACGCTCATGTAAGAACTCTAGGAATGATTTATTTACAGAAGACATGACCTTGTCTCTTAGCAATAAATCCGTAAGACCATCAAATGTTTTCTCTGTTTTGGATAATTCAATCCATCGTGAAAGTGTAATTCGTGCTTTTGAGATGAAATCTGAGAATTCTACACCTACCTCAGGTCTCATTGTTTTAAACAAAAGACGATAACCTTCCTCAGACAGCTGATATCTCTTTATCAAAGCTGCCCTAACAGCATCATAATTATCTTTGTCGGCCTCTTCAACAAAATATAACTTACTCAGAGACTCCCCTTTTAGATTTTCAGACAACTGATTCACATACTGTGATTTGTCAACATTATGAGATCGACAAGCCCGTTCAAATCTAGAAAGCCAAAATGTTATGTCATCACTGGTAGGGTTAAACGCTGGTACCTTGACCTTGTACACAAAGGGTTTACCATTACCACCAGATGCCTGATTAACATTACTCATACATGTCAATTTTAATTTCTCTAATTCAAACTCATGTTCTCTTATTGCTTTTCTCTCTTCAGCTTCTCTATCTAATCTTCTCTGTTCTGCAGCAGCTTCTAATTTTTTCTGTTCTGCAGCAGCAGCAACTTCTAATTTTTTCTGTTCTGCAGCAGCTTCTAATTTTTTCTGTTCTGCAGCAGCAGCAACTTCTAATTTTTTCTGTTCTGCAGCAGCTTCTAATTTTTTCTGTTCTGCAGCAGCTTCTAATTTTTTCTGTTCTGCAGCAGCTTCTAATTTTTTCTGTTCTGCATCAGCTTCTAATTTCTTCTGTTCTGCATCAAATCTCCTTTCCTCCACTTGCATCTGCAATTTCTTAAGTTCAGCAGCAGTATCAGCTTCTTTTTCTAATCTTTTTTCTTCAGCTAGAGCTTTCCTTTCTTCTGCAGCAGCTTTTTTTTCTTCTATTTGAAGTTTTCTCTCCTCAGCCGCAGCTTTTTTTTCCTCAGCAGCAGCTTTTCTTTCTTCAGCAGCAGCAGCAATTTTTTTCTCTTCTGCAGCTAATGCTTTGTCATATTGAGCAACAGCCCATTGTTCTAAGTCTTTTCCAGTCTTATCAAGAGATTTTCCTTGTGCAATAAAATAATCTAATGTAGACATATTGTCTTCTTAAATCAGAAACCTGAAAAAGTAAATAAATTACCCTCTTTCACGTTAATGGGAGACAAGTCTATACCATAGACTTAGTCTTAGTCCAAACTTGTATGGTTTATAATAACCAATGATAACTTGAGTACCTGTGGACAACAATAACTGTATCTCAAATACTGTGGGAGACAAGCCTTACAAAGGTCTTGTATACCTCAATGTAATCAAAGATCACTTGGGTACCTGTGGAAAATAATCATAAAGTACTGATCTGTACTATACTATCAGTGTATACCACTATAACTCCTGTGTCATATGTCAACTAAAGACATTACAAAGGACAAACAAGAAAAGACAATATGAACACATTTGCAGAGATCAAATTAAATTAAATAGGAGAAATGAAAAAAATGATCACAGAAACCGTGATGATAACTGCAATAATATAACAAGACAAATAACGCCACAGTGTATAAACATAAGGGTGTAAAAAACTGAAATGAAAGGAAAGATGAGACCTACAATTATACAAACAAATCAAACAAAAATAAAGAACAGAAAAAAATGTTACAAATACAAATATGAAACAGTCGTCACAACTAACCAAATATTTGCAAACTATGTTGCATGCAAATTCCAATTAAGAAATTGCTCCCTATCGAACGCCAGAACAAGACCAATATCACTCGGTATTTCCTGTTCTAGTCACCTCCCATCCAGGCCCGCAACATATAAACACCTACACATATAAACAAATAACATGTAAGCATAAATAGCATATAGCATACAATATAATTTATGTCATGAATGGAATGTGTTGCAGGTATGGTGTTGTAAAGTAGGCACAGTTTATTTTAATTCTAATAACTTGCCACTTTATTGAGTAATAGATTTAATTCTAAACTATTACACTGTCAATTTTTCTCTTTTGAGCATATGAAGATCCAACGATGAACTATGCACTTTATGTTCAACAACACTGTGATTCTTCTGTACGTTGAGAAATGTCAACAATACTGCTCCAGATATTTTCTACACTTGATACCACTGTCCTGTGTAATACTGTCTGTACAGCGAAAAACTGTCAACAAGCGCTGACCTAGATACAGCATCCTATCGGTAATACAGGTCAAGCTGACATCGACTGTATAGCTGTCCTACTGGTGTTGATGTGGTCAAACAAATGTTCTTTCAGCTGTAAACTGTGATTTTCAACACAAAACTGCATAAGCTGGACCCAGGAATCTGGCTCGCCACTGTAAAAGGTTCTTTCTTCTTTATTTGTTTATTTCCCACTCTGTAAAGTGTCAGTCTGTATGCTCTGTAAGGAAGAGTGGTGTGTTGTTGAGATCAGGCATGCTCCAGTCTACCCAGCTGTAAATGGGTAACTCACCCTAGTCCTGAGTTAGGGAAGGCAAAGGCTCCAGGGGAAGCAGGCCCTAAACTTGGTCACTTCAACCGACGCAGGATGGTGTATGTATGGAGTAGAAGTGTAGAGTGTGATTACCGCGAATGGTGTACTGTTCGTGTGCTGACCAATATAACCACTCATACACTTGTGTCTACAAGGCACCAATGCAGACTGCTGGAATCTTTGTTTACTCAATTTATTCAGACGTACACACTGGGACATACGAGTACATCATGGTATGTTGACATATCAACTTGTAGGTATACATAGCAGATCTGAAGTCATGACACATTCAGAAATAATGGGCAGTACATCAAAAGTTCAATGTCATGATACATTATGGCCGCATCCCCTATCTGACTAAACGCGTCAGTGAAGGCAGATCGGTAAATAACTAAAGTTACTTGACGTCCATAGTTTTGTAGTATATATCATGAAACCACAAAGGGGGGGTTTCTAGCAAGATTGAGATCTCCCTGTCACTGTCCGATAATAGGATAAATAATCTGTTCTCTTGGCAGTGATCAAAACATATGATGACCGAAATCTAACATGGCCGCCTCCCTGAGTTGTCGTTCACTCATTCATAGGAAGGAGAATATAAGCCAGAGTTAATTTATAATGGATATATAAATGATTTCATAAATGTTTCCATACAGCTCTACGGTGATCAGGTTAATTCACGTAGCCATAACCGCTGTAGGAAAGTCTGTCATCTTCGTCGATACAAAACACGACCCTAGCGATACGAAGCACAATGTTCCATCTAGGTCGAATCGACATGAGATCATCAAAATAGGGTCTGGCAATACATGGAGTCCGAATTATACATTGTACCGTACCTTAGGAGAGTCTCTAACATAAACTATAGTAGAGATACCATCTCCTTTAGAAGAAAACCACTTCATGAATCATATTTCCTTAAGAATCTACCAGCCCTTTGAAAAGTGCGTACCCGCCATTATCACGGTACATCGGAACTCATCACGACTTGTCAAGACAACTCATACTTCCGCTAGACCGGAATAATAAGAATCTAGTCCCGCCTACCCATCCAAAATATACAATATAGGACTGATTCTACTTGTACTAATAATATGTAATACATATGAATTCAGGCCATAAACATAATAAGCAAATTAATCTATTTTCTGGCCCTAAAAATAAGTACAAATATAAGAGCAATATCCGTGCGCCGGATCAATATCAAGAACGATTACTCCTATAATCAAAAGTGTGAATCAAACATGGATTATCTCGCTTTCCCCATAGACAGCATTTTCATACACAAATGAATGAATGTCTATATCTTTTCCATATTAAATAGCCATATCGATTTTTGTAATATGTGCGTCAAAATATGCACGCAACAGACAGCTCACGAGTGAAGCCATCTTGGAACCAAACATGTAGTGACTTTCAAGAAGAGAAAAGGGATGCCCGTATTATCGCTTGATTAGTCCAGAGATCACTGCTACACATGAGAACCCATTGCTAGCGGTTCAATATAATTATATGGAAAAATCTGTGCTGGACATTATGTTAAGGAATCTTCGCTAGACGAGATTAGGTCTAGAAGCCATCTTGGATATTGTTTATAATCTGACGTGCTTTGTCAGTAAACTCAGTTGATATATATATATGGGCAATACTGAGTGCTTGGCTACTGACAGTCCATTATAATATTATTCTACATGAGTGCCCATGTAACATAACATTGCAAGACCATTTATCCACTGTACCATGATGTATTATGCCAACCTGTGATTTGTCACTATCTGTGCTGTCGAGTGTGTACGTCCAATTAAACTTTAGTAAAGGTACACAGTCGTTGGTGTCGATGACTTCCAGCCATACATGAGTGTGAGAAAAGAACATTTGTCAACACCACGAACTCTTCCTATCATTCGCACATTATACACTCCATCTATGTCTACACACCACTGCGTAGGTCAAGTTGACATTCCATACTCAAACCACAAGCAATACAACAACACAGCATGTAGCTCTGGTGATGTTCGAGCGAGCTTCAGATTTCTCAGCATGTCTCTTGCTCAGGGCAAGGGTCTTGTATTAAGAGTTTATCAACTGATGATGATGATGTCTGCTTCCATCCACTTATATTTATCTTTTGGTGGACATCATTAATAAGAAAAAGATTCTTATCAACTGGTGGACCAGCTTTCTGGGTTTGACCTCGCAGAAGTTCAGAAGTCAACAGATTACCGATACCAGACCGTTTCCTGTGGCTGATACGACACACTTGCAGTATTGGTTTGCTCTTTGTCAACACTTCGTCACGTGACCTGTCAAGTGAATGCAGTATGTAGGTCAGCGTTGTTGACATTTTTACATTAGACATTACAGAGTTTCACAGAACAGTTGGATCAATTCTTGTCAATGTTAACAGGAAGACAGTATTATTGAACTAAGAAGTCCTATTTTCATCGATGGATCTTCTTGTTTTCTATATATGAACTTTAATATTTAAGGCCAGAATGTTTAATTGAATAAAGTGGCAGTTTGTTTATTTTCGTAAAAATAACTTTGCCATTACTGTAAAACTGAGCCTATTTTGCAACACATACTATCATACACATAATTTATATATGTATTTATGTTTACATGTTATTTGTTTGTATAGTATGTTAGTTTCTATGTCAGCGGGTTGTGTTTAAGGTTGGGCGGCGTCCTCACAACAGAATATCCCACGTCATAGAGGGTCCGTTGTGGGCGTTTTCTATAGGTGCAATTTTCTTGATTGAAAATTTGCTGCGACAACTGTTGCTTTTGTGTTAGCTGTGAAGACTGTAATTATTGTTATTTTTGTAATATTTCTTTGTTCTTTAGTTTGGTTTTAAGTTGTTTGTAATTTGTTGGTCTACCCTTTTCTATCTTTCAGTTCTATTCACAATTTATATTCATATATTGTGACGTCATTTGTGTTGTTATTCTTTGCAGATTCAGTGATTATTTTCATTGATTTCCCTATTTGATTTATTTTGATTTCTGCAAACGTTCTTGTATTGTCAGTCCTATTTGTACTTTATGTATTCTGTTGGTTGACATATGTTTTATATAGGTATATTTCATAAGACACAATTGCCTGTGCACTGCACTTGGATTATGGTATAAACCAGTACCTGATTATTATTACTATTATACAAGACCTTATTAAGGCTTGTGACCCACAGATATTGGGATAGTATACTGATTAATCAAGTCATTAAGAACTTGTGGTATTATTATTGTTTCAGGTGATTAGTATTATTGTTAGACACCATGTCTACATTAGAATACTTCATTATACAAGGGAAAGCCCTTGATAAGACTGGTCAACAATTAGAAGAATGGGCAGTTGCTCAATATGACAAAGCATTAGCTGCAGAAGAGAGAAAAGCTCTGGCTGAAGAGAAAAGATTAGAAAGAGAAGCTGAGGCTGCTGCTGAACAAAAGAAATTGCAGATGCAGGTGGAGCAAAGGAGATTTGAAGCTGAACAAAAAAAATTAGAAAGAGAAGCTGCTGCTGAACAAAAAAGATTACACAGTGAAGCTGAACAAAAAAAATTAGAAAGAGAAGCTGCTGCTGAACAAAAAGGATTAGACAGGGAAGCTGAACAAAAAAGATTAGACAGAGAGGCTGAAGAAAAAAAAGCAATAAGAGAACATGAATTTGAGTTAGAGAAATTGAGATTGACAAGTATGAGTAATGTTAATCAGGCATCTAGTGGTAATGGTAAACCTTCTACTTACAAGGTTAAGGTTCCACCGTTCAATCAGTCCAGTGACGATATTACATTCTGGCTGGATAGATTTGAACGTTCTTGTCGTACACATAATGTGGATAAATCACAATACGCTAATCAATTATCAGAAAACTTGAAAGGTGAATCTTTGACTAGATTATGCCTTGTAGGAGAAGCAGATAAGGATAATTATGATGTCATTAGGGCGGCTGTGATAAAAAAATATCAGCTAAGTGAGGAAGGCTATCGCCTTTTATTTAAAATGATGGTGCCTGAGACGGGTGTAGAATTCTCAGAATTCACTGCAAAGGCACGTCTCACAGTTGATCGTTGGATTGAGCTTTCCAAAACAGAAAAAACGTATGAAGGACTTATGGATTTGTTGCTCAGAGATAAGATTATGTCATGTGTGAACAAACCTTTCCTTGAATTTATACATGAGCGTAAACCCAAATCTCTAAAAGAAATGGAAGAATATTGTTCCCAATATGTCACTGCACACCCCGACGTGACTTTTGGCAACACTAAGATTAAGGAGAGTATGCCAGTTGCTTCAGCAACACCATACAATCCCAATTATTCACACAGATTTCAGGGACCTCAAAACAGATTTGATAAAAAAGGTAACCATAATAGTTATCAAAACCAAGGTAACCAATCATTTCAGGGTTCTTCTTCAAAGAACTGGAGACGAGCTGATAGCTCTCGACACAGGGGTGGTCATAATTATAGGAATTTCCGTAGAGGAAGTAATTATAGAAACTATCAGGGTTATCCGTCTTGGAGTCAACAAGATCATAATTACAGAGATACTCATTATAATGAATATGATAATGGTAACCAAGGGAACTATGACTCAAACCCAAATAGGGGTTACAATAGAGGTAACAATAACTACAGAGGTGATAATAACCGAGGTAGATCTCAAAACAAAAGACATAAACCACATTTTCAGGCAAACTCTGCACAACAAGAGTCCCATGAAGCCTATAAACAGAGTAAAGATAATGATGCTAGTAATATGGCATGTGCCGCTTTTGATTTTGGGAGAGCATCTCAGTGCCCCCAATGCAAAACGTTATTTGAGCCAACCACAGTGTCTACTTTAAGCTGTGGCCATCCTCTTCCTGCTCTTCCAGCATCAGTCGCGCATGATGGAAGAGGTTCTCTTGTCTTACATAAGGGTTTAGTGAATAACAATCCAGTCTCTGTGCTATTTGATTCTGGATGCACCACAATTGGTGTTAGGCAGTCACTCGTAGATCCTTCCCGTGCCACTGGACAAGTAGTCAAATGTGTAACATTTGGCGGCACATTAGAGAAATACTCTACTGCTATCATTAGGATTGCTACTCCTTTCTTTACAGGAGATGTACACGCATGTCTTCTTCCGAATCCGATCGCTGACCTCATCATCGGTCGCATTCATGGAGTCAAAGAATGCACTCCGCAACAAATTTCCACGTGGGAAAGGCAAAACATGCAGATTGCTAACGCTGTAGTCACTAGAGCTCAGGCGCTTAATATGCCTCAAACTTCATCTACTGAAGATAATGAAGTGCATAACCAAGATAATCCCTTGGTAATTTCTCGTGACTCGTTTATAAAACAGCAAGAAGATGATCCCACTCTGAAGAAATTCTTCATTCTTGCAACTAAAGGTGATCCGAATAAAGACACAAGTCGTAAATCGTGGATTACAAAGAAGAATGGCGTACTTGTACGTATGGTTCAAGACTCCATTACGTCAAGTCATTCTCAAATCCTGGTTCCCAAGAATTTGAGAGTTAAAATTTTGCAGCACGCTCACGACTCTCAGTGTGCTGGACACATGGGTTTTTCCCGTACTAAGTCAAGAGTCCTTGCGGCTTTCTTTTGGCCATTGGTAAACAAGGACATACGGATTTATTGTCGATCTTGTAAAGTATGTCAGGAAGTTAAATCCAAAGGTCCACGGCATGCTGCACCCATTCAGGCGGCGGACATTCCTATTCGGCCGTTTCAAAAAATGGCCATAGACATTATTGGTCCATTTAAGATCAAGTCTGCCAGAGGACATCAGTTTATCTTGACGTGTGTTGATATGTGCACACGTTGGCCAGAGGCTATTCCTCTGAAGAGCATTACTACTGCTGATATTGCAGATGCTCTTTGGCTTATATTTTCTCGTCTGGGGTTCCCCGGAGAGATATTGTCAGACCATGGCACCCAACTAATATCAGATACCATGTCTCAAGTAATGTCTACTCTGCAGATAGATAGATCTTTAAGTAGTATCTACCATCCAATGTCTAATGGTATGGTCGAACGCCTTAATAGAACACTTAAAAACTTACTGGGGAAGATAACTGAGGATCATCCTCAAGACTGGGACAGAGTTTTACCTGCGGCCCTCTTCGCTTACAGAGAGGTACCCAATGAACATACGGGATTTTCTCCCTTTGAACTCGTCTTTGGCGCGCGTCCGCGTGGCCCTATGTCGTTGCTTCACGATCTCATAACATCTGACAATATTGACGATGACACAAAGTCATCCTACGAATATGTCATCGCGTTGAGACAAAAGATTATCGAAGCATGCAAATTAGCAACTTCTTCTTCTGAATTTGCGAAACAGAAGGCAAGGCAATTTGCCAATAAGAAGAGATGCTTACGACAACTTTGTCCTGGTGACAAAGCATTTGTATTACTACCTTGTAGGGAAAACAGATTACTTATTTCTTGGAAAGGTCCGTACGATATAATATCGAAAATTTCCGATGTCGACTATATTGTCGATATTGATGGGAAGCATAAAACCTTCCACATCAATATGCTTACTGAATTCCATGAACGTCCGGATTATTTGCAACCCATTTTCCAAGCAACGGACAATTCTCCAGTACAACATGGTCATTACTCATCACTGTCCGTGATACAGGATGAGGAAACAAGTTTTTCAGATGTAAATCTTCCTCTTCCAATGATCCCACTTCATTCTAGTGAATCATGGAAGAACGTTACTGTCTCTCCTGATTTGTCTCTAGGAGAACAGCGACAAGTTTCAACTATGTTGCAAACATTTCAGGATGTACTCACTGACATCCCTGGACAAACGAATGTCATTGAACATGACATTGTTCTAACTGACCATACTCCTATTAGGGTTAGACCTTATCCTATACCTATACATTTTCAAGCACAGGTCGAGAAAGAGTTGGATGAGATGATAGATTTGAAAATAATCGAACCATCCACCTCTGCATATTCTTCGCCGATGGTTATTGTGCGTAAAAAAGACAATAACATACGTCTTTGCGTTGACTATCGAAAATTGAATCAAGTAACGAAGTTCGATGCCGAACCTATGCCTTTACTGGAAGAGCTACTTACTCGACTCTCCAAATCTCATTTTTTCACTAAACTTGATTTGTCTAAAGGATATTGGCAAGTTCCTTTATCTGAACGCGCCAAACCTCTCACGGCTTTTTCAACACCTAGAGGTTTGTTCCAATGGAATTTTATGCCTTTCGGTCTTATGAACGCACCAGCTACATTCGTACGCATGATGCGCCGAATCCTATCTTATCGGTCAGATGTCATTGCATATCTAGACGACATCTGTCTTTTCAGCGATACTTGGGAAGATCACTATTCAGGGTTAGATGAATTGCTGTCTACTTTGCGTGAGCACAACCTGACAGCGAAACCCTCTAAAGCCTATATTGGTTTTAGCGAAATTTCTTTCCTAGGCCACCGAGTTGGTCATGGTTTCCTAAAGACAGAGGACCATAATACTAGTAAGATACTTAACATCTCAATCCCTAAGACTAAAAAACAGGTGAGAAGTCTGTTAGGTCTTATTCAATTTTATGGCAGATTCATTCAGAATCTATCCTCTATCATGGCACCTCTCTCAACACTTCTAAAGAAAGGTTCGCCTAATGTGGTCCACTGGTCTCAGGAATGCCAATGCTCTCTGGATAAGATTAAAACATTGTTTTCAACACCACCTATTTTAGTGCTACCCACTAAAGATAAGACATTCGTTCTTCGTAGTGACGCTTCATCCACTGGGATTGGAGCGGCACTAATGCAAGAGTACTCTGGAACTCTGCATCCTGTAATGTATATTTCCAGAAAACTTAATGCGGCAGAAAGGAATTATTCGGTTTTAGACCGTGAGCTATTAGCTATGGTTTGGTCGATCCTCAAACTACAGAGATTCCTTCTAGGCGCACATTTCATAGTAGAAACCGACCAAAAAGCTCTTACTGCTATACAGAGTAAGAATTTGAAGAGCTCGAGGTCTACTCGATATGCAATTGCTCTTCAACCTTTTCATTTCTCTGTGCGAGCTATTCGTGGATCAGATAATGTGATGGCAGACATTCTGTCAAGATGCCCACATGATTCCACATAACTATTAGGGCTTAGACTTCTTGATATGTCTAGTTCTATAGTAGTTCCTTTTCTATATCATGATAGATACACATTTGTAATTTAATAATATAATGATTGTATCACTACATAGCGGTTCATTGATGTTTATTCACCGCTGTGCTTTGATGATTTTTTCTTCATAAATCATAAATTTAAGATATCTAATACGAAATGATGATATGAATTTTTTAGGCATTGTGTAATTGCCAGAATTGTATTATACTTTGATGACACCTTCCTGGAAAAATATACTTGTAGAGAAATAATTTCTCTCAGTTTATGAGACACATTCTCACCAGTCGCTCCATAAGTCGACTTAGCCTCATATTAGGCGTTATAGGTATTCCTGATATTTTCATCTGCGCATTATTCATGCGTTGTGAGCCTATTGTACGTTGCTCCTAGATGTATTTCAAAAAAAAAAAAATGTTCCATTTTTTTTTCCCGGGAGGTGTGGTAAGACTGTTACGTGCAGTCTTTGATATCTTACAATATTATACATTGGTATACTTGTTATGTTCGCAAATATTTTGTAAACAAAATAGATATTTTTTAGTGCTTAAGGGAAAGTCATTATTGAGTTACTTCCCTTGAAAGTTGTGCCGTCTCTTTCGATCGAACTCCGCGGATGAATCCAGTTTTACTGCGATTTATTCTTTGTTTGGGTAGTAATAGATTGTTCTTGCTTCAGAATATCTATGGCCTGAATTTATGTGTATTGTTTGTCTGAGTAGGACGAGTCTGTCTTATATCTGTATATCTTTACATATCTAAGTCGAACTATATGTTCTGTTGTCTCTAGAGAGGTCGAAGGCTATTCGGCGAAGGTGTCTCTATGGAGGTCTGTTTTGGCTGCGCCCTGATGATGGGCTGTGTTTTTCTATGTCGGCTTTTCGCCGGAAAAGGTGATCTCTATATTTGTGGGGAAAGTGATTGTCGTCTAGACCTATCGTGTATGCTTTACCCCAGTGTTTATTCTTATTGCCAAGGAATGGCAGAATCATATTTCTGATACCAAGGTAACAAAAGATACTCCTTATGAACTCTCGTACGAAGCCACCATTTTCGATAGTTACGATTTGAATGTCTAAGAGAATATATTTGACTCGATGAAAAAAACGATTCTGATTCCTAGCAGCACTATATCCTGTAGAATGCAGTCAATTGTTCATGATCAAATCTACAGAGCAATGAAATGTTTAATGAATGACTAACTTTAGGACAGATTCATTATCTGTATCCAAACGTGAGTGACAGCTCACGAGTGAAGCCATCTTGGAACCAAACATGTAGTGACTTTCAAGAAGAGAAAAGGGATGCCCGTATTATCGCTTGATTAGTCCAGAGATCACTGCTACACATGAGAACCCATTGCTAGCGGTTCAATATAATTATATGGAAAAATCTGTGCTGGACATTATGTTAAGGAATCTTCGCTAGACGAGATTAGGTCTAGAAGCCATCTTGGATATTGTTTATAATCTGACGTGCTTTGTCAGTAAACTCAGTTGATATATATATATGGGCAATACTGAGTGCTTGGCTACTGACAGTCCATTATACTATTATTCTACATGAGTGCCCATGTAACATAACATTGCAAGACCATTTATCCACTGTACCATGATGTATTATGCCAACCTGTGATTTGTCACTATCTGTGCTGTCGAGTGTGTACGTCCAATTAAACTTTAGTAAAGGTACACAGTCGTTGGTGTCGATGACTTCCAGCCATACATGAGTGTGAGAAAAGAACATTTGTCAACACCACGAACTCTTCCTATCATTCGCACATTATACACTCCATCTATGTCTACACACCACTGCGTAGGTCAAGTTGACATTCTATACTCAAACCACAAGCAATACAACAACACAGCATGTAGCTCTGGTGATGTTCGAGCGAGCTTCAGATTTCTCAGCATGTCTCTTGCTCAGGGCAAGGGTCTTGTATTAAGAGTTTATCAACTGATGATGATGATGTCTGCTTCCATCCACTTATATTTATCTTTTGGTGGACATCATTAATAAGAAAAAGATTCTTATCAGTTAGTATGCTACTTATTTTATTACACTTCTAACAGAGAATGGCATCATCTTCAAGAAGAGCATATTTTCTTTCACCGCATTTATTTTGTTATATTTGTGGAGAGTACACTTTCAAAGAAGAACATAGAAAGCATATTACTGTTTTTGTGAAAAAGGCATACTTTACTTACTTTAAAGTAAAACTAGGTGACCAGGACAAGTCTTGGGCTCCTCATATTGTTTGCAAAACGTGTTGAACACCTGCGACAGTGGACTTGTGGGAAAAGAAAATGTTTAAAATTTGGAATTCCAATGGTTTGGAGAGAGCCCAAGAACCACTATGATGACTGTTATTTCTGTGTTGTGAATATTAAGGGAATTAATGGAAAAAATCACAAAAAGTGGAAATATCCAGATTTAGATTCTGCTAAGCGACCTGTTCCACACGGAGATGACATACCAATTTCAACTTTCAGTCAGATTTCGGATTCCCTGCTAGAAGATGAGACAGCAGTGGCATGTGGAACGACAAGTGACAGTGATAGTGATTTCGAAGATGATTTTTCAGATGCTCAACGCTTCGACCAGCTTGAACTAAATGATCTAATCCGAGATCTATATCTCTCCAAGGAATCTTCAGAACTTTTGGCTTCAAGATTGAAAGAAACAAAATTACTGACTGCTGAAACAAAGGTTACATTTTATCGCAGCAGAGAGCAAGGTTTTATTCCATTCTTTTGTAAAGAAAACAACCTTGTGTTTTGTACTAATGTAGGTCTTGTTAACAAAATGGGTGTAAGTTATACACCAGATGAGTGGCGACTTTTCATTGACAGCTCTAAAAGAAGTTTGAAGGGTGTTCTCTTACACAATGGTAACAAATATGGCTCAATTCCAATTGCTCATTCTACTACAATGAAGGAGGAGTATGCTACAATAAGCACAGTTCTGGAAAAATTGAAGTATTTAGAACATAACTGGATGGTTTGTGTAGATCTTAAAATGATGAACTTCTTGCTTGGCCAGCAAATGGGATTCACCAAATATCCATGCTTTATATGTTTGTAGGATAGCAGGGCAAAAGATATGCACTGGACAAAGAAACAGTGGCCGTTGAGGGATGAATTTAAAGTTGGAGAAAAAAATATTGTCAATAAGCCTCTCATTGATCGAAAAAGAGTTCTACTGCCACCATTACATATAAAGCTTGGCTTGATGAAGCAATTTGTTAAGGCACTGAACAAAGATGGTACCTGTTTTAATTACTTATGCAGAAAGTTTCCAGAATTGAGCATAGACAAACTTAAAGCTGGAATTTTTGATGGACCTCAAATTAGAAAGTTAATAAACGATCCAAATTTTATTGATTCCAAGAACAAAACAGAGTCCACAGCCTGGTCATCATTTGTTTTAGTTGTGCAAAACTTTCTGGGTAACTTTAAAGCAGACAATTATTCTGAATTAGTTGGAAACATGCTGTTGAGTTTTTGTGAACTTGGATGCAACATGAGCATAAAATTGCACTACCTCCATAACCATTTACATTTATTTCCGGAGAATCTTGGCGACTTTAGTGAGGAGCAAGGTGAAAGATTTCACCAAGATATAAAAACAATGGAAGAGAGATACCAGGGACTTTGGGATGCCCACATGATGGCAGATTACTGTTGGACCCTTAAGCGTGACTGTCCAGGCATATCACATTCCAGGAAGTCCTCGAAAAGATCCTTTTTGCGTGTTGACTAAACAAGTGCTAGTGATAAAGTTTTATTACATTTTTGGTAATATATGCACAGTAATTACATATAATATGAATGCAGACTAAAGTCAAAATGCCACTGATAGCACCTAACTCTAGGATTGTACATAACAATTGCCCTACTAATATGGTCATTCTTAGTTATCTCAAAAACTAGAGCTGACAGAAAAAATCTGATTACATTTTTGGAATGAGCAGCCCAAAAGTACCCAAGAACAGCTATAAAATTTAAGGCACCAAAATGTGTGTATACCAGTGTTATTTTTCCATAACTGTTGTCTTCCATTGCTTACACATAATATGTATAATTTTCCCCCTCTTTTCCCTTTGATTCACGTTTTATTTCATTTTCAAGTAATTTGTTTAAAATTGAATTTGTATTCACCCTTGAGATATTTTATTCTACAGCAGAAATTATAAAAGGCAAAAATGCCTATTTTGTCATCCTTTTTTTTTTAAATGAAGTCGGGGAAGAGTGGAATAGCATCAGATGAGCTTCACTTGCCTCTAGTCATCCATCATCTTGGCAGATGTTCTACCATATTGAACCTGATTTTCAGATATAATTAGGGCATTCAGTGTAACTTTATTTTCCATTTTGTGTGACATTTACATAATACATTATTGACCATTGTATTGATTGTGATTTAGTTACATCAGAATTTGGTGCTTGTTTGCTTCAAGTATTTCATCATCATCATCTCCTTTAGTTTGAAAAACTATCTTCATTGCACATGGACAACTCCATCAGTGCTCCGATCTCCTCCCTTAGATCACACAAGGAGGATCTCAGCACAGTGCACGAACTCCATAGCACCAGTGAGAATCCCAATGTGTGTATATAGGAATCACACATTCTATAAATATTTTTGTGGTGGGTAGGTTTCAAATTTTTAAATTTTGCCAGGGCAAAATGCCTAATAGGCATATTCTTTACGATTTTCATCTTCCGTGGGATTTTTAACATGTGCAACTTGCACATGGGACCTCCTATTTTTTCGCCCTTATCTGAGAAGGCTGGGCATCCGATCTCACTACACAGGAGACTGGGGGCAGTATGACATAATTGAGACCACTGGTTCTGAAAAAAATTTTCCATAAATTATATTATCTCAACTGGGAATTGAACCTGGTACCTCTAGAATTCGAGTCGGACATCATACTTCTTAGCCACTCCGACCCCTCAATCATCTCATATTTTGGGTCATATGGAGCATGGAGCTGCCTCTGCAGATGGTCTCCTGGGGGGGGGGGGGGGGGGGGGGGGGGGAGACCTACCAAAGCAGACATTTTCAGTGGCAGTTTCTGTAGCAGTTTGTTATACATGATGAGGTTGTCAGCCCCAAATAAGTTACCGTCTACGACATGCCTGACAGAGCAGTAGTCATCATCTTTCTTTATTTCCTCAGGTATCCCCAGGGAACTCCACAAGGACCTCAAGTATTTACAGTATATTTATTTGAGTATATGGGAGTTTCTAAGTGTTAATATTTTTGTAACTGTTTTTTTGTTTTCATAATTGGTATCAATATATATAAAATCCCAGCTTTTTCTGTCAGTAACGCTAAGGGATGCAACTTTGGTTGAAAATTAGACATTAATTGTATTGTTTCCCTTATATGTACTCTCCTGAAAATAAAGAAAAGTGCGCAAAGGTTGGTGTGCACAAAAATATATTTAAAGAATGTGTGATCCCGTATACACACATTGGGATCCTCGCAGCTGCTACGTAGTTCGTGTACTGTGGTGATGTACAGTGGTTTTTAAAAAATACTTTTGAATTCGTAAAATTGTCGTTAGGTATTGGTGCTTTTGAATTTAATTCCCATCTTATGAGGGGCTTTTACACTAGTTACTTTATATTTGTCTTTGCTTTAGTTTATGTGATTTATTTCTTTAGGTTCATGTATTCTTCTTGCTGTTGTTTAAGATATATGAAGTATTTTTGGAAGTTATATTTTTACATAAAATAAACACTTAATTATTGATCTGCATTTATTTCCTTCATTATTATTGTTGGTATTATTTTATTAACTTCCCTAATATTATTATTATTATTTTATTTTTACTTGGTTGATTCATGGAGAGTCTCTTTGGGTATCTTTTAACCAGTGTACATGGGGTATTGTCTTATTAGAAGATTTCATGGCACTTTGAATCCTGTGTGTCAGAAGTATGGGACATCCAGGCACTGGGCTTCAGTGGCAATCGTCCGTCTTGTGCGTGACCAGGGCGACAGTTGGTTGTGATGGATATTAACTCTCATGTCAGTCCCCGAACCCTGCATAGTGCTTGCAGTGTCGATCATTTCTGCATTTAATACCTCTCCTTTTGTCGTGTCAAGTTTTTTTTTCTTATTTAATTTTTTTTATAAATACATCCATTCCTGTCATTACGTTATCCACAGCACTTTATACATGTATGTACTAGGCTGATCACAACCAATCAAGGCTGTCATCAAGAATGCATTATAAACACAATTTAGTTCATTGACAAAAAGAAAATGAACCTACATTATAATTCAGTAAAAATTTATCATCATATTTGCATTAAAAAATGGTTGTCTTGTATGTTGAGGATTGTTGCATTGTTTGCAAGCATCTGGGTTTGAGCTCGATTCGAATGGTTGCACCATGAAACACCTCGGCTGAATAAATAAATGAAATAGATCGCATATATCAATGCATGACACGTTAGACAAAGTAACGACAGTCGTTGTGTGGCCTTCGAGCCAAATGGCAGTGTTTCAAAATGTGTGGCATGGCCACTTAGCCAAAGTGTTTTAAAGATGTGGTATAACCACTCAAATGTGATAGTGCATAACTAGAAAGTTATGTTTAAAGCAGAAATAAAGAATGTATAAGAACCTTGAGTCTTAAAATATAAGACGGCAATATTAGCCGCAATAATTTATGATTAACGTAAGTTGTAAAATATGAAACGCAGTTAGAATATGTAGTGCTGATTAAGCCTGGCTTTGAATGCCAAAGTAAATTTATATATTAGACAGTGTATCTAATAGAACTAGCAGAATGTTTGATTCTGTATAAATACAAGAATTATGCCAAACAGTTTTGGTGGAAATATAATCGAACGTTAATTATAACGATAATGTATCGGACAGGCAATGTCTGTGAAATATAGACTCTACGCTATAATGTATCCAGTGCTCTTGATGTGAATTATATTAAGTATTATCTGTGGTTCATAATAGAAGAATTTATCCATATTAAATTATTATGTCGTCAAAAAAACTGGTCTTATGCAGTAATGTATTCAAGGTTCCAGTTATGACTGTTTTTATGAAGAATGACCATTGACCTTCAAATGAATACACACGCTGTCACACTGGTAATACGAGATGAAACAATATAACACGGTCATTCAAATATATATGAACTTTTATTGAAAGCACATTTAAAATGCAATTACTTGAAAGAAGTATCAAAAGAATCCATGGTTGTAATCAATATCGATACCGGGTGTAACACAGAACAGACGATCAAATAATTGTACTAACCCATTTAAATCAGTGGAAAAGCCCATAACATAACTGGTGTCAGAAGTGGGATCTTCTCTTCTACCACCCGATTTTATCAAGAATCGAAAGAAAATCAGGTTGACAATGGAATTTCAATTGTGAAATATTCATCCAAGACAAGCTGGCAACTCTAATGCGCATGTCAGTACTCTGATGTCAGAATGTCAATTCATTCTCCAGAAACGGCCGCAACTTTGAGAAAATTCTATCTACATCAACAGCCAGAAGCTGCAACGCTATAACAAGTCTCCATCAACGGCCAGAAGCCGCAACGCAGATCTGAAATCAACATTTCGACAGTCATTAGTAGGCTGAATCAATCGTGTCACGCAGTCATACCATCAAGGTCAAGGTCGTGATATCAGCTGTGTTCCAGTGTCGATTTGAATTGTACCAGAGACTTGCATTTTGATGCGTCAAATTACGGCATCGGCGGCTGTTTGCTACAATGGTACAAGGGGATGCCACATCCGTGTTTTTTCGTATCACGCAAGTTGACCCCAGCTGAACAGAAATATGCAACAGGGGAACGGGAGCTCCTGGCTGTAGTAAGGTGCCTTGAGAAGCTATAAAAGTACTTGATTGGCACCCACTTCTACATCCAGACAGACCACAGCCCACTTACTTTCATCACATCCAGAACTATGCGGAACATGAGAATTCACCGTTGGTACCTGTTACTCCAAGAGTTCTCATTTACAATATTGCCAATCTCTGGAACGGACAACAACCTTGCTGATCTTTTATCACGGAATTATTCCGGACAAGATGGGAATTGACTTTACTACTACTGTATTTAGTATTCTATGACAAACGTTGATATTAATGATGTTAATATAATTATAATCATTATATGTTAATATAATATTCATGGATTGCGTACGGGTACGTCATCTCCACCACTTTCACATGTGCCACGTTTGAGATCGAGGGGGATAATGTTGAAGATTGTTGCATGGTTTGCAAGCATCTGGATTTGAGCTCGATTCGAATGGTTGCACCATGAAACACCTCGGCTGAGTAAATAAATGAAATAGATCGCATATATTGATGCATGACGCGTTAGACATAGTAACGACAGTCGTTATGTGGCCTTCGAGCCAAATGGCAGTGTTTCAAAATGTGTGGCATGGCCACTTAGCCAAAGTGTTTTAAAGATGTGATATAACCACTCAAATGTGATAGTGCATAACTAGAAAGTTATGTTTAAAGCAGAAATAAAGAATGTATAAGGACCTTGAGTCTTAAAATATAAGACGGCAATATTAGCCGCAATAATTTATGATTAACGTAAGTCGTAAGATATGAAACGCAGTTAGAATATGTAGTGCTGATTAAGCCTGGCTTTGAATGCCAAAGTAAATTTATATATTAGACAGTGTATCTAATAGAACTAGCAGAATGTTTGATTCTGTATAAATACAAGAATTATGCCAAACAGTTTTGGTGGAAATATAATCGAACGTTAATTATAACGATAATGTATCGGACAGGCAATGTCTGTGAAATATAGACTCTACGCTATAATGTATCCAATGCTCTAGATGTGAATTATATTAAGTATTATCTGTGGTTCATAATGGAAGAATTTATCCATATTAAATTATTATGTCGTCAAAAAAACTGGTCTTATGCAGTAACGTATTCAAGGTTCCAGTTATGACTGTTTTTATGAAGAATGACCATTGACCTTCAAATGAATACACACGCTGTCACACTGGTAATACGAAATGAAACAATATAACACGGTCATTCAAATATATATGAACTTTTATTGAAAGCACATTTAAAATGCAATTACTTGAAAGAAGTATCAAAAGAATCCATGGTTGTAATTAATATCGATACCGGGTGGAACACAGAACAGACAATCAAATAATTGTACGAAACATAATACTAGACTAACCCATTTAAATCACTGCAAAAGCCCACAACATTGTACTTCATTGCAAAGTCATTCTCTGCTCCACAGAAGGAGAGATCTGTCATTACTATTAGTGTATCCAAAAAAAATAATAATAATAATTGCTGTCACAACCAGACATAAATAAAATATTTACATAAAAGCATAACATAACATATTTTTTATAAAAATATAACACCCAGACACATGCATATAAATATGCACAATCTATTTATCATTTTCCAGATTCATATTCAACTTTGTAAGTCACACAGTTTCCACCAAACATATATCATGTCTTCCAGCATGGCATAGCAAAATATGGCAATGACACATAATGTCAGAACATACATAATGGGACATATCAGGACATGAACATGACAGTGTACTCAAGAACTTGATATGTTAGCATAATATTAGCTTTTGTCTATTTGTCATGTTTTTGGTCTTAGTTCTCCGACTGACACTTAATGCAGACAGCACACAAAGTTATGGTCTAAAACTGTTTTAACCTGGCCAAAATGTTTTTTTTGGAAAAGCTTCGGTGAGTAAAAGTTCAAATAACATGAATCCCAGACATTTACTTTACTGATGCGCACAATGCAATAGAAAATAACAGGCCAAAATAAATAAATGTGTGTGTATGTGTGGTGCGTGTGTGTGTGTTTAAAAAAAAAAATAAAAATCAATATTAAAAACTGAAATAGCAAGAGCTTGTGTTAAAATGTGGAGTGGAAAAAAACCGTTGCATTCTTGGAATAATCAATTGGCAGATCTTGTCCAGCTGCTTTAGCTCCAAGTGCTGCTGCCCCAATGCTGGCCTCAGCATTCAGATGGAGCAAGGTGACCTCTCTGATTCCAGTTTCTGCAGCTTGTGAACGCATTTCCTGGACAAATCCTATCAATACAAAATAATATTGCACTGTCATAGGTATTTTAATATTTTACAGCAGCAGTAAATATGATAAAGTGACAGTCTGTTAATATGATTAACAGAGGCAATCAGTGATAAAATCATGAATGTATCTGTGATATCTATTATTATATCCAGGACACTGCAGCAGTGATAATCTTGAATGTGCCAGTAGTAATATTTACTAACAATGAGTCTTGACTATACCACTGACAGTTATGACAATCTTGATTCTATCTCTGACAGTGTTCATTGTAGGTGTGACAATATCATCAATCTTGATCATTTTTTCTGTGACAGTGCTACTGACTAGAATCCTAGCAGTTTTAACTGCATCAGTAACAATCTAACTATACCATGGGCACAATGACTTTACAACAGTTATCTCTGAGCAGGAAATATTACATACTTATCTATTACTGACACTCGTGAAATGTAAGAAAAAAATTATTCATAAAAAGTTACTTCACATAAATAATGTTACTTCAATCATGAATTCACTCATCAAAGTGTGTGATCTCATTTCTATGAAATTAAGCAACCAGAATAGCTGGATATAAAAAAACTCACCTTGCTCCAGAAGTTTCCAGCTCTTGAATACAGATCCAACACATACAACAGGTAAACCTCCCTCTCTTCTCTTGAGATCCTTTAAATACATGCATACGTAAATTAACCAGACGTTCAGTGATCCTGAATTTATAATAAGTTTTTATAAACTAAAGAAAAATAAAATCATTTTGTAGAGAAGATATTTGATAATATCCTTACAGCATCAATACTGTTAAATGTTACTTTAATACAGCATAACAAAGTTAAAAAAATTTTTTTTGGTGATACAGTACAGTAACTAGCGAGTTAAAAATAAATGTTACAGACTTTCATAAATGGGTGCTAGCATAGAACAGACAGATTTAAATGGTGTGACAAGGTCATCAATGTAAAACTGATGACAAGAACCTGATAAGTGCCAGGGAAAAAAAAAGATAAGAAGACCTGGCTATGGATAGGACACACAATGAGGAAATCTGTTCAAGCATTACAAGGCAGTCCTTATTCTGGAATCCCAAAGTAAGAAGGGTGGAAGGAGATAGGAAAATATATGGAGAAGATGAGAACTGGAGAGTGACATGGAAGGAACATCAGCAGATGGCACAGGACAGGAGACATGTCACAAATTTGTTGAAGGCTTATGCTTCTCAGGAAGCTGATTGGGAATGAATGAGAACATCATAGGTGGAGTAAAGTAGACTGTCCAAAACAGAAATTGGTGACGATCAACAAAGGCCACACAATGCTCCGTGGGGAATAAGAAGGGTGAATTACAATGATTCAAGCAGATTTACATGATAGATAAATAGACCTGATACAGAAGTGTTGCGCACATATTCTTTTGTGTGGTGCACAGATTACTGTAAGTACGCATACAAATGAAAAATGTATTTATTTGTCTGATAAAAATATATTTATCTTTGAATTCACGATTTTCAGTCTAAGGGACAGAACTCAGATTAGTCGATGTGTATTCATTCTGTGAGTTATCTGTTCTTGTATCTTTCCTGTATATCGAACTCAGCAGAGAAATCTAGGTTTACAGCGATCTATTCTTTGTTTGGTTAGAAATAGATTGTTCTTGCTTCAGAATATCTATGACCCGAATCTATGTGTATTTCTTGTCTATGTAGGACGAGTCTGTCTTATATCTTAATATCTTTGTATGTCTAAGTCGAACTATATCTTCGGTGTCGAACTTGGGGTCATAGGTTGTTCGGCGGATGGGTCGCTAAGGGAATGTGAGAAGGTTCCGCCCTGTTGGCGTGCTGAGTTGTTGTAGCGGCCTGGAGCCGAAAAGTGATCTCTATATTAATGGGGAAAGAGGTAGTCTCTTTAGGCATATTATGTATGATTCACCCCAGTGTTTATTCTTACTGCCAAGGAATGGCAGAATCATATTCTAGTGTATTTCTGATACCAAGGTAAAGACGCATTTCTTATGAACTTTTCCTGAGGCATTGTATTCGATGAACAGTCGTACGGTTGTACGTTTAGATGAATGTTAACCAGATGAAGATGACATTCATACCTAGCAGCACCATATTATGTGATGAAGTCAATAGTATCTATGGTAGAATCTACAAAGCAATGAGGACATTTGATGTATGATCCGCTTTGATTGTGCTTCATAGTTTGTATCCTGGGTGAGCGACAACTCGCTGGAAGGAGAAGCCATTTTGAATTCTATATTTTCCAATCATCGAGGAGAGAACAGGGATGGCCCTTACTATCACCTGATGAGTCCAGAGATCACTGCTACAGAAGAGAACCCAATACTAGTGGTTCAATATTATTATCAAAGAAATATGTGCTGAACTTTATCTATATGAATCTTCGCTAGACGAGGTTAGGTCTAGGAACCATCTTGAACCTTGTTTACGAACTGACGTGCTCTGTCAGTAAAGTCAGACGATATATATTGGTATTACGGAGTGCTTGTCTACTGACATTCCATTTGTACTGTTATGCAACATGAATGCCCATGTGATAGGGTATTTCATTGATCAACATTATTATGATTTATGCCAACCTGTTTCCTGTTCCTGTGTTGTCAAAATGTGTGTCCATTAAACACAAAAAAACGTAAACAGTAGTTCGCCTTACACTTCCTGCCACGAGTGAGTGAGATTGCCCTATTGTCAACTCTCAGAACATTTTCCAGCATTCGCGTACTGTTGTATCCTCACTCGGCAATAGAGACCGCAGTCAGAGACTCATAGCTTGACTGCCTGCGTCAGGACCAGCGAACCAGAGCTGGTCAAGACCGTGCTCCACCTCCACGTGGTGGTCCTGGAAACAGTCTGCAACAGTGCAGGCTGGCTGAGCGAGTACGGATCGCAATGGGAAGGCAAACCCGGTCCTAAAAAATGCCGTGCAGAAGTCGGATGTGTCGACCGAAAGGTGCAGATATCACAGCTACGTTGGAAACAGACACAACGCAACCACCGTCCTTTTCAGGGCGAACGAAGAAGAAGAAGAAGAAGTATCCTCACTCCAAATCAATACACCACTGCATAGGTCGAGTTGACCTTTTGTTGTCTTCATGTTTGACAACACTCTTCAAACACGATTGCAATCATCCAAGCAACACTGGTGACCGAAGATTAGACCATATCAACACTGCTCCTTATCAACGGGTAGTCTTTATCAAGAAGAAGAGAATTTAGGAAAGTATCAAAAACTTTGAGAGATTAAGCCTCACTGACCATCAGATCTGACAGATATAGATAGTGTAAGTGACCATCATATCTGAGAGATAAAATTAGTGTGACTATCAGATCTATGAAATAAAGTGTGCATTACAATTAGACTGGAGCAATAAAGTGTTTTCATCAGATGTAAGAAATAAAATGTGCAAACATCATTTCAGAGATATCAAGTGTCCATGACCATCACCTCCTTAAGATACAATGTGCATAACTATAGTATCAGACCTGTGCAATAAAGCTTCTCCATCAGACGTAAGAGGTGAACTTTGCAACTATCATATCTGAGAATTTATCAGATTTATGAGATCTGGTACAAAAGGAAAACTTCCAGACCCCATACTGATGTTGCATTTGTAAGTATCTGAATCTCATTGAATAATCAGGAATCTTTCTCATCTTCTTTCCTGCCCACCCCTTCTCCTACCAGGGCTATTCAACAAATGTAATATCAACCATCTGCACATATCTAGTGCTCTCATACCTTATGCATTTTTCCTGAGATTCCATACAGATGCCTGGCTAAAAGGCGACCTGCTTCCCTGAATATTTCACAACACAATGGATCCCCTGTCTCTAGTGCAACTGAAAAAGAAACATCATATGAGGAAAAATATACTTTCATAACAATACTTCATCTTTTTCAAGTGCTGTCTCTCCACAACTTCCAGTCACTAGTACAGTATATCAGATCTGTTGCAGACTTTCTTTCATTCCACATTCATACACTGCCAAGTGTCTTCCCTATTTGTCATTTCCCAATTTCTTTTTCCATCACTTCTGCCAATTGTTACAATATGTTTTAAATTATATAACAAGAATATGACCTTGATATGCATACATTTTATGATTCAACCAATGGCATCTTAGCTAGTGCCACAGGTAGTTTAGATAAACCACATTACAGCTATAATTAATTTAACTAAAATACCCTAATGATGCAGGCTTTGGCACCACATCTACAAATAATTAAGCTAAAATACCCTAAGGTAAAGGATGCTATTACATGCACATTGAAGCATATTGGGAATATGGTGTTAGGCCAGTATTTTCTCGACCATCGGCACACTAGGGGTGATGTGATCAGTATCATGTTTGCCACCTTTAACCTTCCCAGAGTTGCTCTGGTACCCAATTCGTGAGGCTAGGGATCGAACCATGGACCACCGAGCTCAAAAGCCAGTGCACTAACCACTGCACTACCGGGGCACTAAAATCCCCTAAGTATAAAATTAACTGTAGATTAAAATACCCTAACGCTAAAATTAATTTTACAGTCATGCCCTATAGCTGCAAGAAATGTTTTTACATCCTAGATGTACAAGTAATTTAGCTATCACGTTGAAGTTAAAAGCAATTCAGCTAAAATACCCCACAGCTGCACATAATTAAATCAAAATATCTTAAAACTACAAATATCCTGTGTAAGCCTCAAGGCCGCCCAATGTGAAAAAGATAACCACTGCTCTGTCAGACGTGTCATAAGAGGTGACTATTACAAGGTTGTGCATGAGACTCACAACATCATGTCAGACAGACTGCTACAGAAACCATCGCTGCCATGGCATATGAAGTGTTGTGGCATAGGCATCCTGTGAAGGAGCCAGCAGTGTTAGTGTATTCAAGCTCTTTCACACAATTTAGCTAACACAGAGGTTTTCAAACTGTGCGTCGCGGCTCCCAGGGGCGTCGCGGCCCTCGGCTAAGGGCGTCGCGGTGGTTTGGGAAAAGTGTTGGGCTCGATATTATGAGCCAAGGTCCATCAATAAATATAGATCTTCGTAGTATAGAGAGGAGCCGCAGTGATTTATGCATAGGTCAAGGGAGCCGCGGACCAAAAAAGTTTGAAAACCTCTGAGCTAACATACAAGTAATTTAGCAAACACACCTCTAGCTAACACACATGTAATTTAGTAAACACACCTCTAGCTAACACACAAGTAATTTAGTAAACACACATCTAGCAAACAGATAAGTAAGCTAACATACCTCTAGCCAACTCTTTACACAGTCCAGAGAACTTTGCTTTATCAAAATTGCTGTACAAATGATTCAATATTTCTGCTTGTGTCTGTACCTGTTGGGTGAAATAAGACAGATACTTTCTTTCAGCATGGCCACAGATAAATATATAAACCATAGAAGGAAATTATAACACCCATGCACTAAATATAACTGAATCCAAGGACTAAAGAGAGTTATGTCAACCATAGAATCAAGTTATAACATCATCATTTCTTTTTTGCTCCTTACGGAGCATACAGCCACAACTGTAGCTGGTCCCTTTTGCAGGAAATTAGCATGTGCTATTATGGATGTGGTTTCTATAGAATTTGTTTAACATGATGAAGTTACCAGTCCCAAGCACAAATCTATTAATCTCTTTTTCTTTCTTAGTCGTTACCTTTTCTACCACTGGGTGTAGAGGTTTCCCAGGGAGCACAATGGCTCTCAGGGTGAACATGCAATCAAATGTTACGACAAACAGGTGATTGGTCTGTTGTATACAAGAGCTCATGAATGCTTTGATGCAGGCTTCCTACAGTGGTGGTTCTATGCTCCATAAAGAATGAAACAAAGGTGTGGGAGTTCATATTACTTTCACTCTACTGACGTGAAAACTGACTTCCTTGAACGATTTTGACAGGCCCCCTCAGTTGACTGTTTCTTTATGGCTCCATAGGGCAGTTATAACTGACTGGACTGCTGAGAGCTGCGAAAGTGAGTGAAGGATTTGTATTTACCCCATGGAGTATTACTTCAATTATCGTTGCCCGGTTCTGTGTAAAAAAAGTTACACTGGGTTTTTTAAGAGGAGTACATCATCTAGAATATGTCGGGCTGGTACTAAGACTGGATGGGCTATGTGTATTTAAATTGTTAAACTAGTACCAGTAGGATTGTCACACACAAAGTATAAACAAGGAGTAATGATATTGAATGTGGAGACTTTAAGCTAGAGCATATTATGTTGAATCTTGTGACTTCTTATGTGCTCGGCTGAAGGTTGCTGTTCAGTTCGATACTGAGGACACGGGACAAACATAATGTTTGTATTTGCAAGGAGCTGTAAATTAGCCGACAAAATGACTATATATTATAAAGGATGTCTGTAGTGCCTTTTGGAGATGGTTGTTAAGTTCAAGTGTTCATAAACATTTATGGCATCGTCTAAACAGCGTTAGTTGACTCTCTGATGTAGTGAAACCCAACGTTTGTAATACTCGCTCAGATTATAGGCCATTATGGGAAGAGTTATGCAACATGGACAACTGTGGGGAATACTGTCTGAGGTTCTGCATTGTCTCTATTTTCCATAATGGTTTTTGTGGTCCTTTAAGCTGTCTCTATCATAATAATATAGTTTATACATAATAATAACAGAGAGAAATGTTACACAGCATAGAGCTTATATTAAAATAATTCTTGGACTCAGAATAACTACAGTACTGGAATTAAAATATGTTAGAGTCACATTAAAATAAATGCAGGACTTTATCTCTTTCACTATTCACTACAAAAGCATGCAGTTTGTCTAATTTCTGACAACTTCCAAACGCAGTGTGTAGATCTATACACATATCTCAAAATATTGCCCCTGAGAAAGCGCCTTCTGTTCAATAAGATACACTCGTTCTCAAAATTCTGTTACAAAATGCCTCAACATATCCGTGGCAAATGTTCAAATACAATGAAAGACGCAGTCAACGTCTTAACAAAATACAAGTGCCCAAGCCTAGGCTTGACTTATTCAAGAAAAGATTAGCATACTCTGCTGCTCACCTTTGGAACCATCTTCCACATAATCTAAAAAACAACCTCAATCCCTATTCATAGAGTTGTAGACTTTTCAAATAATTTATTAGTGCTGATTACATGCCTCGCTCCCTAAATGGTTATGTCTCCAGATACATATATAATTTTGAATGTAGATTGTAATGATGCTTTTTGTACTTTTAAACATATTTTAGTTCATGATTGTTAGGATGCATGTTGTTTAATTTTCAAAAACAAGTGATGACATCAAAAGTACATATACAGCACACACTGTTACCTCTGGCCGATCAACACAAACCAGAAACAACATGGGTGGTGCTTATACACAGTTGTACACACGCCCATATTCCAAATTTTCTCTAAGCTCTCCCTCCACCAGAGCACTACATCAAATTTCATTGCAAAAAAAAGCTCGAATCACATAGCAATGGCCAATGTCAACAACACTTGCTGCTCTGCCTGAAAACACAATTCTACACTTTGAAATCTTTCAGCTGACTGCCTATTTGTTAACTCTTCTTCTTTCTTTGATCATTAGCCACCAACCATCAAAGCAGTCAGTAGCCTGGTGGCGTCTTGTAGGGCAGCAACAAGCTGCTTCCACTTTGCCCGGTCGGCAGCCATCATTCGTGCAGTGCACCAGCTCTGATTCACTCTTTGCATTTCAGCCTCCACAGTTCTCCACCAAGTTATTTTTGGTCGGCCTCTCTGTTTTCCTCCCGGGGTCCATAGCATAGCTGTTCTTGTGATGGCATCGGGGTCTGTTCTGAGGACATGGCCAACCCAACACCAGCGTCTGCCAGCTATGATGGTGTGCATGTCCTCTTGGTTGCTCCAAGTAAGCAGCTCTTGGTTCGTGATGGTATTTGGCCAAAAGATTCAGATAATTTTTCTTAGACTGACTGTGTGGAAACAGGACAATTTCAACATTTCCTTCTCTGTTACTCTCCCGCATTCCACACCATAGAGAAGCACAGAAAGTGCACAGCTCTCATATAATCTTAATTTTGTGTTTGTGCTGTACTGAGAGGACTTCCAGATGTTGTTTAGACTAACAAAGGCTGTTCTTGCTTTGTTCATTCTGTTATTGATGTACTTGCTTGCTGCGCCGTCTGGTGTTACTATGCATCCTAGGTATGTGAAGGTGCCTGTCTGTTCCTGTTTCTGATTCCTTACTGTTATGGGCTCAGGGTTGCCCACATTGAGTGTCATGACCTCTGTCTTCTTTAGATTGATGTTCAGACCCACCTGCTGGCTATACTTATTAAGTCTATCTGTTTTTTCCTGGATGTGTTGATGAGAATGTGCGAGTAGCGTAAGAAAACATTGTCCATTTTATTCCTCTTAGACTGCCCTCTGTTGTGTGATGCATCACCCAGTCTATGACTGTTAAAAATAAAGTGGTTGATAAGGGGCATCCCTGTCGTACTCCTGTCTTTACCTCAAAAGTTAGGTTGCTCTGCCCAATGCTACATGATGATAGTGTGATGGGGCCGAAAAGGAGACGCCCGCCCCCTACCTGTTTCTAGGCAGATTATTTTCGATGTGCGCGAAGCATTCTGGGTTGTGAAAAGTCTGAAGTAGAAGATATGTAATGAGGCCATAATAAAGCCTGAGAATTAATTGTGGTGTATAGTTGTGAGTCATATTTGATATTCGTGTGTTATATTAAATAGCTGTAGGTCTTATTTGTGTTTTCGCTATTCCTAAAGCGATAATCGCGTGTGATATTTAAGTAGCCAAGATTAATACGCCCAGCGCGCAGTAGTTGAGTGATTAGCCTAGTGCCTATAAAAAGAGATAGCGAACCAGCAGCGGGCCTTCTTAAAGTATCAGTCCAGACAAGAGAGAACGAAACGAGGCGCCCTGTGTACCCACACAGAAGAACACAAAGACATGACACATTAGCATCGGGCACTGTTGGGTGTTTTGTTTTGTTTTGTTTTGTTTAGTTTCGTTTTGCTATGTTCGCTAGTTTATTTGTTTAATGTTTGCTTTGTCACTGAATGGGTTGTAAAAATAAATATAGCCCCTGCCTCTAGAATCAAGAGTTTTATTGTTGTTCGGGTCGGCGCGAGTGTAAGCAGGAGAGTGATCACACATCACAATATAATCATCATCATCATCTCGCCCACCCTATCACAATTGGCGTCGTCGGCAAGATAAGGCAGACAGTGACACCGAGCAAACAGCAGACGAACAAATATTGTAAACACCCAGCAGTGCATTCCTGCAGCAAGATGGCTAATGCGCCTGTGAAGATATTGTACGTGAAGGAGCCAGAGATAAGGTTGTTTAGTGGAGAGGAGGGTCCCACTTGGCAAGAGTTTGTGGAAGATGTGGAAGCCGCGTGGAAGGTGGCGCCTTTTTGTGCAGAAGACAAGTTAGACATGATATGGAACAACGTTACACCATGGGTATCTAGAGAATTACGGATACATGGTGGAGCCAAGGCCAGCCCTGAGAAGTTACTGGAAATTGTCAAAAAAGCCTACTGCAAGCAACCACCAGTCAGTGAGATGACCAGGAATTTCCCTTGGGAATATGCTGTTTATGGTGAAAGTAAAAAGCCTGAGACACTGGTCCAGATAGCAAGTGCAGAAGTTCAGAAGGAGAAGGAGGCACTCAGAGCAGAATTATCCTTCCTAAAGTCCCAGATAGCACAGATGTCAGAGGCCAGTTCGCCAGCACAAGAGGAGGTGCAGAGAAAGAGAGCACCATGCCAGCCGCGGGAACAGCCAACGCAAGACGAGGAGGTGTGTCCGCGGGAACAGCCAACGCAAGACGAGGAGGTGTGTCCGCAGGAACCGCAACTAGCCCTTCTTGTATGTGAGAGTCAGGCTGTCGTCAAGGAAAGCTGTGAGCTGACAGCACCGATAAACGCAGTGGCACCGACAAGGCAAAAAGGGATGTGCAAGTGGTATAGTGTCCACAGGGGATGGGGGTTCATCACGCCAGATGATGGAGGTATTGATGTATTCGTACATCAGACCAAGATCTACAGAAAGGGATTCCGGAGTCTGGCAAAGAATGAACGAGTAGAGTTTGACAGCAAACCATCGGTCCAGGGCATGGAAGCAGTCATTGTATGCGGCATTGGCGGTCAAGAGTGTAAGGGCAGCAGGAAGCGACCCATGGCACAGAGGAAGCCCAGAAAGATAAGATGCTACAATTGTGGAGACCTGTCAGACCACATGGTAGCCAAGTGCCCTCAAGGCCCGCTTCCGAAGAGATGTTTTGGATGCAAATCCCCAGAACATTTGATAGCCGCCTGTCCCTCAAGGAGCTCTTTTCCTAGAAGGACTGTCACAACCAGGTTGCCTTTAGGACGCAAGCCAAGAGATGGCCACGACAACGGTCACACTAAGGGCGCCGAGAGAATTGGCCATCGTCTAGGGGAGGAAACCCATCCTAAGCAGATAGGTGGGAGTGCACATCGGTGTCCAGACGAGGAGACTCATCAAAAGCAGACTGTGGGGAATGTAAGCCACCGTCCACACAAGATGAGTGGAAAGCACGTCAAGAGCGATCTCTCTTCAAACTCGACAGCTGCAAGCACTGACAGGCAGATGTCACGGGCAGACAGCGACGCGGCACCGGTGAGCGAGTCTTCAAGACCACAGCGGCTGACAGCCCGACAACGTACAACTGGAGACATGACGACCAAGAGTGTCTCCAGCCGGGTTGTACTGAATACAGAATCTGAGTCCAAAACATCGCCGCTGAGAAATAATCAAACGCAGCACCAACGATCTAAGAGATTTCGACAGAAGTGCCTGAGGTAGTGATGTTGTCGGGACGACAACAAAATCAGGAGGGAGATATGTGATGGGGCCGAAAAGGAGACGCCCGCCCCCACCTGTTTCTAGGCAGATTATTTTTGATGTGCGCGAAGCATTCTGGGTTGTGAAAAGTCTGAAGTAGAAGATATGTAATGAGGCCATAATAAAGTCATATTTGATATTCGTGTGTTATATTAAATAGCTGTAGGTCTTATTTGTGTTTTCGCTATTCCTAAAGCGATAATCGCGTGTGATATTTAAGTAGCCAAGATTAATACGCCCAGCGCGCAGTAGTTGAGTGATTAGCCTAGTGCCTATAAAAAGAGATAGCGAACCAGCAGCGGGCCTTCTTAAAGTATCAGTCCAGACAAGAGAGAACGAAACGAGGCGCCCTGTGTACCCACACAGAAGAACACAAAGACATGACACATTAGCATCGGGCACTGTTGGGTGTTTTGTTTTGTTTTGTTTTGTTTTGTTTCGTTTTGCTATGTTCGCTAGTTTATTTGTTTAATGTTTGCTTTGTCACTGAATGGGTTGTAAAAATAAATATAGCCCCTGCCTCTAGAATCAAGAGTTTTATTGTTGTTCGGGTCGGCGCGAGTGTAAGCAGGTGAGTGATCACACATCACAATATAATCATCATCTCGCCCACCCTATCACAATAGGAAACTATACAGAGCGATACAACAGGCGGCAATCTGATCATCAGAACAAGTGTAAAGTTGGCATAGAGGATTTTTATGATGGACACTATGCAGCTTGGAATTCCATAAGCCTTCAGTATTTTCCATAGACTGTCCCTATGTATACTGTCAAAAGCCTTTTCAAAATCAACAAAATTAATGTATAGCTGTCTCTGACATTCTGAGTACTGCTCAATAATGTTCCTGAGGGTAAATATATGATCTGCACATCTTCTGTTCTTTCTAAATCCTGCTTGTTCTTTCCTCAGTTTGTGGTCTACTGCTTTTGAAATTCTCTGTATAATTATCCTGCCTAGTATTTTGCTGGGAACGGAGAAAAGAGTGATTCCTCTGCAATTGTTGCAGTCTGCAAGGTCACCCTTCTTGGGCAAATTTGACGATTATTCCTTTGTTCCACTCCGTTGGTGTTATCCCTGTTTTCCAGACTTGTGCAAATAGTGGTTCTAATAGTTCTGCTGCTAGCTCAGGGTCTGTCTTAAATAGCTCTGCATTTAAGTTGTTGTGGCCAGGAGCTTTTCCATTCTTTAACCTTTTGATTGCCGTGATGATTTCTTCCTTTCGTGGAATGTCTGTGTAGCAAAATTTGGTACCACTTGCTTTGTTTGTGAAAAAATGTGTAACGCGACACAGAGCGATACAAGGGTGAAGGGACAGCTCGGTTGGTCTTGTTTTTAAGTTGACGTTGGGCTGAAATATTTGCGTTTCACCGAAGCCGTACAGCATTGGGAAAGTGTAGGAAGGAGCGAATATATGAAACATGGCCACCTTAAAATTTGCATTGGCAGGAAAGAAAATCTAAAGCTACAAGCGCAAGCTTGGTGGAAAGATATTAAAACTGTAATAATTCATATAAGGAGATAGAGAATGAGTGATTTCCAAAAGGATATTATTCAAATGTAAGTAGTTTTTGTAGTGAAATTGACAGAGATACAACGGTAAAATACCTCCAAAGATAACATGTAAGGATAAAAACATAATGCGTAGGCTGCTGATAGTACATGATCGCCCAGACCGCGGGTCATCACCCTCCATAAAAATTGACTTGCTAGACAGGAGGGGAACGGCGGATAAAAAGGAAAAAATATGACTGGAAAGATTGCGTGAGACTAGAAAGGCTAAGGAGACGCAATTGGGGGGGAAACGGAGAAAAGTCACGTTTCCCAAGTTGACATAAAGTAAGGAACTCGACAGAAGGGACCTTGGATATGTTACGCCACAGTCATTTATTGGTCGCTTTTGCGATACCAAGCCTTTGATTTGAATTCAGCGGCAGAACGCAGATGTTTGGAATATTACAAAAATTAAAAAGTAACTTTTTCGTAATATTAATGTTAGGAATATAAAAATTAGCTGGCCGGATGGCCCATTCTGAGCAGTGAACTAATATGTTCTTAATTTTACAGACGGATAGATAATATTGAAGATAATGACAAAAGACAGTGTTGTTCACATCAGCGACAGACTGTATGGAATAAAAAGTGTCGCTATTTGCACAAAAAAACACGACCTTGAGACGCAGGTGTTCAAATCTACTTAGTAGGGAAGCGAAGGGACATTGGTGGGAGCTGTGTCTAAATATAACTTTTAACGACAAAATTTTGGAGGGGAGAGAAAGGTTGGTTCAAAAATCAAGTACGTTTTTGAAAAAAAACAAGTAGAGACGGACAGACTAACAGATAAACATCCATACTTGACTGAAGCATGACTGAAATGACTTTAGGGTAGGAAATTTGAATTTGAAATAAACCTAGGCAGTGATTGGCCACAGACAATCATTTTATCGGCGCTCAGACGCGAAGTGGGGCCATTCCTCAATAGTTGTTCGATGATAGACACAGTATTTTAAAGTGTGGTGATTTTCAAAGTAAAGAAAGTGAAATAAATTCAGGGACGCCATACTATAGCCAGCAGCTCAGCTGAGTTTTGCTAGCATTTCTGTGTTCTTTATTCATAATCTGGTAAGATTGAAATTATTTCTTTGTATATTTTGAATATTGTTTAATGTTCGAGTGATTTGATACTGCCATATCATAATCTAGCCTTACAAACAAGTAGGGATTTGCTCTAGACCCCCCGCCCAAGTCAGGGTCTAGGGACCAACAATATACATAAACTCCAGCAAGGGTTAGGAAAGACAGATCAAGTGTTGAGAATAATGAAACATATTACCTATCCACTTTTAGGGAAGGAAACTAATAAATATTTTTCAGAATCTATAGTCTGGGAGGACCTATCTGATGTAAAACCACCATGGTAAATGTGCTGTTTGGTCAGAGAGATCTGACCTGTCTGTATGATGTGGTTGTTGTGTCCGTGTTGTGTCCAGACGTGGGTAGAGAATAGAATTTTGACACATAGCCAATACTTTGATTGCAGAGCTGTGAGTTTCAGTTGTCAACAAGGCGGTGTCCATTCAGTTGGTGATTTTACTCGAGTGTATCTGTGCAGTACGTTGTGACAGAGACCACTATTATTGCCCGCCAGCACGGAGAGGTGGGACCACCAGATTTCAGCACCAGAGCTACATATGCAAGTTGAGTGAGCCTCTGGTCTGCTGGAAGTTCACCAACGCCTTTTAGTTACTAATACCCCATAAAATTCCTGCAATTTACTGGACACTGTGTAGTCAATATAGACAGGTGTGATGAGGCCACCCCAACAGCACAAGCATTAACTATCCTCCCAAGTAGATGACTACTAGAACATTTTAATAAAACTAACTAGTCTAGTACTTATATATGTACACTCTTGCATTTATTATGTAACATTCCATGCATTTCTTTCATAATTTTTAAATCTTTTTTTTAAAAAAGTTCTGGTCAACATAAAACTTGATCCAGAACAAATAAATGTAATATAATTCTATCAAAAATTTTACACTCTTGAGTTAGTTCAGTGTATTATAATATTTGTTAAATATTATTAGTCTGCTTAAATATCTGTGGGTGTATCTATAACTATCACACCACATTACATATCATTACCCTAGACATTTTACATAGCTACATTCATTAAGAAAAAAAAATTGAGTGTGAGGTCGTAGTGGTAGCAAGAAAGGCCTTCTGACAATTCACAACTACATTTTATCTCAGGAGCCTTCACAGCTGGCCTCATACATTACATTTAGTAATATCACCATCATACAATACCATCAAACCCACTACATACATTGGGGTCTTGTCCAGGGATAATTAGCCCAACAGTAATATTAGGATCTCCTGGTTGGAGAAATAAAATTAGGGGAAAAAAATTGTGAAATTCCCTTTAAAATTAAAAGTGTCCCTGCAGATAAAAGTTGGTGAATCTTCACAGCCAGTGATAATTAATTAGTTAACTGGTTAGTTAGAATTAGTTAGACTATAGTCATAAGAAGTACTTAGTGTATTTACTGGTTAGAGATTTAGCTTGTATATTATTATATTGTCTGAAAAGTATGGCGGAGCTAGCAAAATTCCGATCAGCTGCTGTGCTGACCGCAAAGGAGATGGGAATGGATGGTCAAATTTTAATTCAATATGTAACGGCTGAATGTGATAAATATATTGAAAGGGAAGATAGAAAGGTAGCTGAAGAGAAGAGGTTACAAATTGAGGCTGATAGAGAAATTAAGAGGCTGCAGATTGAGGCAGAAGAAAAACGACAGCAAAGGGAGGCAGAAGAAAAACGACAGCAAAGGGAGGCAGAAGAAAAAAGGTTGACTGCCGAAAGGGAGGCAGAAGATAGAAGGTTGCAAAGGGAGCACGAATTACGACTAAGGGAGCTGGAATTACAAGGCCCGGCTCCTGAAAATGGTGCCAGCCCTTTTGCCTCAGATGCTACGCCCAGTCTGGGAGCCTCAAACTCAGCTATGGGGTTTCATTTAGACCATTTTGTTGAAAAAGACGATGACATAGAGGGGTACCTAGGACGTTTTGAGTTATTAGCTACTACATATGGGTTAGAGAGAGAGAGGTGGAGTTTAAAGCTATCACAGGGATTGAGAGGTACTTCTTATGAAGTATTTGCCAAAATGAACAGGGAAGACCAAGACAATTATGACATGTTAAAGCAGGCTTTGTTATTAAGGTACGAGAAGAATGGTGAATTTTATCGTAAGAAATTTAGAAATGCCAAACTGTTGTCTGGGGAGACATACCACCAATTCTCTGCTAGACTAGAAACCTATTTGGAGAAATGGACGGCTCTGGGGAAGACCCAAGATCTTAAAGAAATGATCATGATTGAGCAATTGAGAGAGTCCATGGCTCCAGACATGAGAAAATTTCTCATGGAACAAGGTGCAGAGAAGTTGGGGGAAATTTTAAATGTTGCTGAGAGGTATCAGGCAGCTCAGGCAGAGGTAAGTGGTGCTAAAAAGAAGCACATAGACAATTTTAAAGCTCCACAGCAATTTAATAAATTTGATAATAGAGAGCAGGGAAATAAAGGTAGGACAAACTTTGAGCGGCCAAGAAATGACTATCGCGACAGAAACTCACAGTTCAATGACCAAAAGTTCAATGAAAGAAAACCGTTGAACCAAGGAAAAAGATGGTGTAAATGGTGCAAGAAGGATAACCATAACACCGAATTTTGTAGAAGGAAACCTTCAAACATTGCTGCAATGAAGTCGGGGACGCGAAGATTAAAGGTTAATCCTAATGGACAACAGGAACCTTATCACCCCCCAGTTTGTGAGGATGTTATTTGTAATGGGGTCACCATAAGGTGCCTTTATGATACAGGTTTGGATTATGATTCAGTTGTGAAGTCTAGCCTAGTGGACCCAAGTCAGTATACCACAGAAACAGTGGAAATACAAGGGGCGACTAAGGACATACCACTCATGACACTTCCCATCGCAAGGATAACGGTGAAAACTCGCTATGTGGAAGGAGAAATCAGAGCAGCAGTGATAGATGAACCAATCTACCCTCTGATATTGGGGTGTAGATACGTCTTCTTGGGGAATCCCGAGAAACCTGTGATCATGGCGACAGTGCAGACCAGGTCACAGAAGAAGGAGGAAGAAGGTGAACCTATAAATGCTCATCCAGAGGAGATGAGGAAGGCGCAGGCTGAGGATAGGACACTCAAGCCCTGTTTTAAAAAATTGCCCAAATGCCACACACCTCCGAGCAAGGGGGAATATTTCATGAAGAACAAACTCTTATACAGGAAGGCCGGAACTGGAACAAATGGTCACAACCAGCTGGTTCTTCCCACTTCATATAGAGATAAAGTGATGGAACTCGGGCATGCGATTCCCTTCAGTGGTCACATGGGGATCAGCGCCACAGGACAGCGTATAGCTTGTCATTACTTCTGGCCAGGGATAACGGAGGATATAAAAAGATATGTCAAATCCTGCCCAGAATGTCAAAGGGTAGCTCCAAAGCACTGGACTGCTCCTGCAACTCTAGGGGAAATGCCCATAGTGGGAACACCTTTTGAGAGGGTTGCAGTGGATATTGTAGGACCTCTCACTCGGACCAAGAGGAGGAACAGTTACATCCTTACTCTGGTGGACACTTGTTCTATGTGGGGAGAGGCGGTAGCCCTGCCATCAATTGATTCAAAACATGTAGCAGAGGCACTACTTACAATATTTACCCGATTAGGATTCCCGCATCAAATCTTGACGGATAATGGTTCTCAGTTCAAGGGGAAACTAACGGAAGAAGTTTTTAAGCTATTTCAAGCCAGACACTTTCATTGTAGTCCGTACCATCCACAAGGGAACGGCCAGGTAGAGAGGTTCAACGGGACTCTCATTTCTATCCTGAGAAAGCTGGCACACGAAAAACCGGATCTGTGGGATCAATTCCTGCCCGCCGCATTGTTTGCGTACCGGGAGGTACCACATAGTTCAACCGGGATGGCTCCCGCAACTCTGCTATTTGGGAGGCCAATAAAAGGTCCATTAGAAGCTCTATTAAGGACCTGGACAGATGAGAAGGCGGAAGAGACTGTTACCTCATCGTATCAATACGTGAACGAACTGACCACTCGTTTGAAAGCTGGATGGAAACTGGCAAATGATAATTTGAAGCAAGCCAGGAAGAAACATGCAGCATATTTTAATAGGAAGGCAAAGGACAGGGAACTGGCAGTCGGAGAGAAGGTGCTGCTTCTACTACCCGGAAGCCAGAATAAATTACAAATTGGTTGGCAAGGTCCATATACGGTTCTAGAGAAGGTGTCTAGAACAAACTATAAAATTGACAAAAAGGGGAAGGAGAAAGTTTATCATGTAAACCTGTTAAAGAAGTATCTGGACAGACCACTCCAGGAAAGCACCCCCTTATTGACCTTGGCTATTGCAACCCAGATGCAAAAAGAACCACTCACCTCACATGAATACCCATTACATCCTTGTGAAACCGCAGCACAGGTAAAAGTCAGTAAGCACCTGACTAAAAACCAGAGGGAGAGAGTTCAACAGGTTCTGGAGGAACATACAGATGTATTAACAGATAAACCAGGCCATACAAATTTGCTACAGTATGACATGAAACTGGTAGACTCAAACCCAATCTGTATGAGAGCCTATTCTATTCCGTTCGCGAAGGAGAAGGCATTGAAGGAAGAAATAGAGTATTTGTTGAAGGAGGGGATTATTTCGCACAGTGAATCATCTTTTAGTTCTAGTGTCGTTTTGTTGAGAAAACCGTCTGGGGAACACAGACTGTGCATAGATTACAGGAAACTGAATGCTGTCACAGAAGGACAAGTGGATCCATTACCAGACACAAAACAGTTATTTGCCAGACTGAACAAGGCAAAATACTTTTCAAAGGTGGATCTTAGTAAAGGCTATTACCAGATCCCAGTGAAGCCTGAAGTGAGACCTTATTTGGCTTTTAGCACTTCGGATGGACATTATGAATTCAATATGCTACCATTCGGACTGAAAAATGCTCCGAGTGTGTTTTCAAGGATGATGCGCAAATTGTTGGATCCCCTGAATAACCCATGTATCACGAATTTCATGGATGATATTCTCGTCGCCACAGAGACATTTGAAGAACACATTGAAGCTCTGGAGATGTTGTTTGATAGACTTCGGGAGGCGAACTTAACTGCTAGGCCAACAAAATGTTGTATTGGATGCAAAGAGTTGGAATTCTTGGGACACACTGTATATCAGGGTAATATGACCCCTGATCCTAAGAACTTGGAAAAACTGCAGAGAGCACCTAGGCCGCAAACAAAAAAGGACGTGCGATCATTTGTGTCGTTATGCGGATTTTATCAGAAATACATCAAGAATTTTAACGCTATTTGTGCTCCTCTGACTGATCTGACTCGCAAGGGACTTCCAGATAAAATTATTTGGACTGCACAATGTGAACTAGCGTTCCAAGAGTTAAAGGAAAAACTCACTAGCAAGCCTATTCTCAAACTGCCTGATTTGACACAGGACTTTGTCTTAAGAACCGATGCAAGTAATGTAGGACTAGGAGGGGCTTTGTTGCAAAGATCATCTTCACCTGATGGGGAACTGAAACCAGTCGCTTATGCAAGCCGTAAATTGAATGTCGGTGCAGATTTCCTCAGTCGGCACCCCTGTGATCAAAATTAGAGTAGTGGCAGACGTGAGGAGTAATTTTACCTATGTGTATCGCTGGTTTTGGAACTTGCCATAGGCATGTTTTCAAGTGGGGAGATGTGTAGTGAAATTGACAGAGATACAACGGTAAAATACCTCCAAAGATAACATGTAAGGATAAAAACATAATGCGTAGGCTGCTGATAGTACATGATCGCCCAGACCGCGGGTCATCACCCTCCATAAAAATTGACTTGCTAGACAGGAGGGGAACGGCGGATAAAAAGGAAAAAATATGACTGGAAAGATTGCGTGAGACTAGAAAGGCTAAGGAGACGCAATTGGGGGGGAAACGGAGAAAAGTCACGTTTCCCAAGTTGACATAAAGTAAGGAACTCGACAGAAGGGACCTTGGATATGTTACGCCACAGTCATTTATTGGTCGCTTTTGCGATACCAAGCCTTTGATTTGAATTCAGCGGCAGAACGCAGATGTTTGGAATATTACAAAAATTAAAAAGTAACTTTTTCGTAATATTAATGTTAGGAATATAAAAATTAGCTGGCCGGATGGCCCATTCTGAGCAGTGAACTAATATGTTCTTAATTTTACAGACGGATAGATAATATTGAAGATAATGACAAAAGACAGTGTTGTTCACATCAGCGACAGACTGTATGGAATAAAAAGTGTCGCTATTTGCACAAAAAAACACGACCTTGAGACGCAGGTGTTCAAATCTACTTAGTAGGGAAGCGAAGGGACATTGGTGGGAGCTGTGTCTAAATATAACTTTTAACGACAAAATTTTGGAGGGGAGAGAAAGGTTGGTTCAAAAATCAAGTACGTTTTTGAAAAAAAACAAGTAGAGACGGACAGACTAACAGATAAACATCCATACTTGACTGAAGCATGACTGAAATGACTTTAGGGTAGGAAATTTGAATTTGAAATAAACCTAGGCAGTGATTGGCCACAGACAATCACTTTATCGGCGCTCAGACGCGAAGTGGGGCCATTCCTCAATAGTTGTTCGATGATAGACACAGTATTTTAAAGTGTGGTGATTTTCAAATGAAAGAAAGTGAAATAAGTTCAGGGACGCCATACTATAGCCAGCAGCTCAGCTGAGTTTTGCTAGCATTTCTGTGTTCTTTATTCATAATCTGGTAAGATTGAAATTATTTCTTTGTATATTTTGAATATTGTTTAATGTTCGAGTGATTTGATACTGCCATATCATAATCTAGCCTTACAAACAAGTAGGGATTTGCTCTAGACCCCCCGCCCAAGTCAGGGTCTAGGGACCAACAATATACATAAACTCCAGCAAGGGTTAGGAAAGACAGATCAAGTGTTGAGAATAATGAAACATATTACCTATCCACTTTTAGGGAAGGAAACTAATAAATATTTTTCAGAATCTATAGTCTGGGAGGACCTATCTGATGTAAAACCACCATGGTAAATGTGCTGTTTGGTCAGAGAGATCTGACCTGTCTGTATGATGTGGTTGTTGTGTCCGTGTTGTGTCCAGACGTGGGTAGAGAATAGAATTTTGACACATAGCCAATACTTTGATTGCAGAGCTGTGAGTTTCAGTTGTCAACAAGGCGGTGTCCATTCAGTTGGTGATTTTACTCGAGTGTATCTGTGCAGTACGTTGTGACAGAGACCACTATTATTGCCCGCCAGCACGGAGAGGTGGGACCACCAGATTTCAGCACCAGAGCTACATATGCAAGTTGAGTGAGCCTCTGGTCTGCTGGAAGTTCACCAACGCCTTTTAGTTACTAATACCCCATAAAATTCCTGCAATTTACTGGACACTGTGTAGTCAATATAGACAGGTGTGATGAGGCCACCCCAACAGCACAAGCATTAACTATCCTCCCAAGTAGATGACTACTAGAACATTTTAATAAAACTAACTAGTCTAGTACTTATATATGTACACTCTTGCATTTATTATGTAACATTCCATGCATTTCTTTCATAATTTTTAAATCTTTTTTTTAAAAAAAGTTCTGGTCAACATAAAACTTGATCCAGAACAAATAAATGTAATATAATTCTATCAAAAATTTTACACTCTTGAGTTAGTTCAGTGTATTATAATATTTGTTAAATATTATTAGTCTGCTTAAATATCTGTGGGTGTATCTATAACTATCACACCACATTACATATCATTACCCTAGACATTTTACATAGCTACATTCATTAAGAAAAAAAAAATTGAGTGTGAGGTCGTAGTGGTAGCAAGAAAGGCCTTCTGACAATTCACAACTACATTTTATCTCAGGAGCCTTCACAGCTGGCCTCATACATTACATTTAGTAATATCACCATCATACAATACCATCAAACCCACTACAGTTTTAAAAATAATTGATATTTTTCAGTCATCACATCTGCTATTAGTAAGCTCATGATCTTTAAAGATTTATTATAAATTCATACCTCAACGGATTTCGATAAAACTTGGATAGAATGAACGCTTCCTATTGGGAAAATGAAAGGATACCTAGGAAGGAAGGAAAGATATAAGTGTGAAAAGAAGAGAAAACAAGTACAGAAGAAGCACAGATCGCCTCAAACCAAGAGATTTAACAAAAATCTAAGCGGACTCAAGACGGTGCTTTCTCATATGGGAGAGTCGCCCAAATATAAGTACAGAGCGGCCCGTTTAAAATCACACACACAAAATCCAGACGCCAGAGTGAGAGACTGGAAGACAGTATCTGCAAGAAAAGTTTTTTTCCACGCTGCATGCAGGGCAGATATACTTCAGCAAATATAGCCTCACCATGCGTTTATTAATCCTAGAGGGTATGTAGGTTTATTAAAGATATATGTGTGACTAATATCATTTTATTTCAGATTTTGTTTACGATTTGATTGTATCAGACATAGTAAAAAGGGTATACAGGAAGCCAGTGACGCTAACCAGAGATAACCTCCACCGGCATTGTCAGGAAGCATAACAATTAATTGGTTAGCCAAATATATCATGGCTAGTTCTTGCCTGGAAGCTTACGACATACCAGCAAGTACATAAGTGACTTGGCATCCATAAGTGGAAGGCAAAGGTTATATCATACCCATGTATCATAACATGTGATTTATTCATGTATTTTGTTATCTTCTGCACAGTAGACACTATCTTATCATGCTTTCTCTGTAACATACAACCATGAATCACTCATTTATATACAAACACTGAAGACATGATCACCTCATGAACATCAGTAGTGGTTGAGCTTGTTGGAACACCATAGCCACCTATTACCTTTTGTTCCAGGTTTTATGATCGTTCCCGATCGAGCTCATGATCGAGTTCGTGATCAAGTACCAACTAAAGACTTGAGGACCTTTGATCCTGCTAACTGGAGCCTAGTGGTCAAACAATCTTCAACACATTAGTCCTCCGTAGTTATAGGGCGGCTGAAGGAAAGTCTTCTTGATTACCAGTGTGTCTCAGAAAGCTCGAACAGACGTGACGTAATGCAAGTTGAGTTTACATGTACTCAATTCTACATACACTGTGAGCGTTCAAAAGCGATAGTCAATGATGAGAAATGCTGGAGACTAGATAGCAAGAGATACCAAAACTACTGTGACAGACTTTATAATTTCATTGGAAGATACATCCAAGACTTTTTACGATTATTTATTTTACTTTGTAAATATAAATAATCATACATTTTACCATCTTCTAACACCCATTTCTCATTACATGGCTAGATAGATGTACATAATAAATTATGAAATTGTACTCATTTGACTTGTTTAAATTTTTAACTGTTAAATTTTGAGTTACTTTTTCCAATTTAATTATATTATAGGGTTACTATAGCGAAAGTGGCGCAGTATACTTCTGAAGCCTAAATCTATTGTCCAGCTCAGAGTATTCACAGCTGTAACTCAATTGTGATACCAGTGTAATTCTCTGGCACTGGGACTTCATACTTTCTAGAGAGAAATTCTACTTCTTCTCTACCACCATCATCACTCAAGAAAAACCATTACGCTACAGTCTGTATTAACATCTAGATCCTTTTCAGCCTCAGGAACATTCAACTGTGTCTCTTGTGGTTCCTTGTTCAGAGTTTCTCTGAAATGCTCTGCCCATCTTGTTTCCTGTCCCTTTGCTGTGGTGATGAGATTTCCTTGCTTATCTCTTACTAATGTAATATTGTTTGCACCTTGTTTTCCGCTGATGGTTTTAGTTATTTTATATACTGTGCTTTGTTCATTTCTCAGTGCTGCCTCTTCTGCCTGTCTTGAAAGATCGTCTAGGAATTTCCTTTTGTTGGCTCGGGTTTGGTGTTTAACCTCCTTGTCCAGCTGACTGTACTGTTTGCTATATAATTGCTTTAACCTGGGGGACTTCGCTTCTGTTTTCTTTCTTTTCATTTCCTTTCTCATCGCTATGGTGTTTAATGTTTCTGGTGTTATCCAATCGTGCCTCTTCCTTTCCTGAAATCCCAAGCATGATTTGCTGCTTATATATTGTTGAAATGGTGTTGAATTTCTGGTCAATATCATCAGTCGATGTCTTTTCCTGGCTTTTGGCAATTCGATATCGTTTCTTTATATCAGCCACAAAAGCTTTTCTGGTAAGGGGGTCCTTCAATTTGCTGATGTCATACCTTTTCTGTGTAGTTACAATTGGTCCAGCAGTTCTGAGTTTCACCTTCAGTTTTGCTACTACTAAGTGGTGATCACTTCCCACATCTGCACCTCTTTTTACTTTCACATCTTAAAATGAATGTCTCCATCTACCATTAATCATAATGTAGTCTATCTGGTTTCTGTCCCAGCCATTTGGCGATTCCCATGTTAATTTGTGAATTTCTTTGTGTGGGAAAAGTGTTTCTCCAATGACCAGGTTGTTAATGCTACAGAAACTTATTAATTTATCCCCATTCTCGTTTACTGTTCCACTGCTGCATTTCCCCATTACTCTTTCATTAAATGTATTATGTGTTCCAACTTTCGAATTGAGGTCTCCCATTACTACGATAAGATTGTTATCTAGGTGTGGCTTCCATTTCTTTTTGCAGCTGTTGAATAGAATTCATCCTTGACCTTTTTGTCACTGTTATTTGTTGGTGCATAGCATTGTTTTATAGTAGTGTTGGTGAATCTCCCTCTCAATCTTATTTTTTTCAGTCTATTGTTGATGGGTTTCTATTCCAGTAATGACCTTTCTATTCCTTTCTGTAGAATAATGGCTACACCTTCATTGTGCTGTCCATCCTCTCTTCCAGAGTAAAGTACTGTTTCTCCTGTTGCTGTTTTAACTTTTCCTGTCCCTGTCCATCTGCTCTCGCTTATCCCTAGAATGTGTAATCTATAGTTTCTCATTTCCGCTGTGACCTGTTTGAGTTTTTCCGTCTCGTTCATTGTCTTGACATTCCAAAATCCTATTCTAGTTTCACGTTTTGCGGTCAGGACGTCCGTTTTTGTGCCAGTGGCTTCTTTTCAGCTTTCACCACTGGCAGTCATGAGCTTCAGACTACGGATGTCCATCCCGCAGCAAAGTTTGTTCATTTGTTGTCGTTTCCGTAACTTCGTTTCTTTTTACATAGACAGGAGTGTAGGCCCTATGCTAAAACCCTCAACCTGGAGGACCAGGGCGTCTGCTTTAGTCTGACCCCTACCCTTGCAAACCTGTCCAGCTTGGTAGAACCTTCCAGGAGTAAAACTCGCGCTGGCATAGCTCTGGGGGTAATCAGGGTGCGCAAGCCGCCATACCATGACAAGGTATTGACACTGTTGATGGCAGATTCGTTAACTCACTCACTCCTAAAACACGAGAACAGTTAACAGATCTCTCTCTCTGCCAAGCATCACTCATACATTTTTCACACCAGTAAACACAACGAGAAGAAAAGCCCACAACAGTAAACAATTATAAACACCTTCCCATTCCCTTCCCACACTCTTTCCCGTTACTACTGTTCCACAACAATAAGTATAATTATAATTAGATACTTTAAATTTGAGTATGCTATTATTCTACTCTCACAATGCTGAATTCCTTTAAATTGCTGTGTAAAATGCGTGTGAGAATAAATGAATTTAATAGACAAGAGGAGAGAAAGGAAGGGCAGAATGTCAGGCGGGTCTGAGTACCCAAGTCTCAACACTTTGAAAATAAAGTTTATTCGTTCGTTCTCATTTCCTTTTCACTCCTTACAGAGCATGGACCCAACAACATAACTGGCTCCTTTGAAGGACACATGCTTCAAAGTCCCACTACTCTTGTAGCAGTGGTGTTAGGAGCAACTTATTTTACTTGATGAGGTGGCCAGACCCATGCACAACCTCATGTTAGTTCCCTCGTACGATAAACCCGAGGAAGCAGTAGTCCTCTTCTTTCTGTGTCTCCTCAGAGACCCCCCTACAGAACCACACGGGGTAAATGTAGGACTTGCATTTAAACAACTGTAGAACCTAGATTAAAATAATTATAAAAGTTGAATTAAAATCATTGTAGAGCTTAGGTTAAAAGAATAGTAGAAATCTCATTAAAGTAACTATAGGACTTACATTCAAATAATCAAATATAGTGTCCTTAACCAGGTCAGTACTGTGCGGGCTTGTTATAAAGTTGTCTTCGTGGTCAAAGAAAATTTTGACTGCCCTCAGAGATATCCAGATAGCTGAGCAAAGAAGAAAACATGTGGAATAATACTGCAATGAACAAGTGAAATAATCAGAAAGGGTCTGAAACATATATTAATCTGACATATAATTCTGAGAACAAATATTTCACAATAAGTCACACCATTCTGTATGCAAATCCTTGAAATGTTAAATGATGGATTACCTTCAGCTTATGTTTTATCTTGCAGGTGTGAGAAGTGATCTCCATACATTCAAGACACTACAATATGTGCGAGTCATGTAATACTTATACAAACAAGACACACCAGTATGTGATATCCACACAAAGAAGACACATCAATATGTGTGAGAGAATTGACATTTATACATACAAGATGCACTATTACAAGTGAGAGAAGTGAAACTCATACAGACAAGACATGCTAGTACGTGTAACATTCATTCATACAAGAAATACCAGTTTCAATGAGAAGTCATATCATGACATTCACATATACAAAACATACCATTGTGTGAGTGAAAGAAGTGACATCTAAGATTGGAAGACACACCACTATGTGAGAGACATCTTCTCATATGACACAAACTAGATTGTGTGGGAGATGACATTCATCCATACAACAGATACTGGTATGTAAGAGGTATGTACGTACATTAGGAGATACTAATCTATGAGAAATGACATCCATACATGCAAGACATACATGCGTGTGTGAGAGGTAACAATCATACACAAATGTGATGATAACCATACATAAAAGCAATTCCACTGTGTAAGATTTGACATCCATAATTACATAACATACCAGCATGTGTAAAATGTGACATCCATACAAATATGAAATATCAGTATGTGGGTAAGAGAGATAGCATGTATCTGCACAAGAGACAACTCGGTGAGAAATGGTCCACACATGAAAAAAAGGTACCAGTGTGTGTGAGATAAGTGAAACACACACAAAAAAGCCATTCACAAATATATGAGATACCACACACGTAAGAAATACTTTTCATACAAGCACACACAGATGCAAGATTTCACATTAAATCTGAATACCTGATGACTCATCTCCAATCAGATGACCCCAACCACCACACCTGGCCATAGTACCATCTGGGTTGATCAGCTGACAGTTGGAGCCTGTTCCAGATATCAATACCACGCCTCCTTAAAATGCCATTAAAAGAAAAGTAAATATCCATGCCAAACATCATGTGCCAAAGAAAAACAAAATTTATATCCATTAATTTAGTATCCTGAGGCACAGTGAGCATTTACTGCATTAGGAGATATAAAGAAATAAAAAGAACTCAAGACCACCACAAAAATTAGAATTTTCAACTCAAAAATCAGGTAGTCTATCGTGTAACTCGATGTATCTAAGTTTAGTGTGTGTATGAACCCATAGTTCCAAATATTACAGCATGAGAACACATTTAAAAACAAAAAATACAAAGAAAAGAAAAAAGTTACACAAGGGAGCTAACCATCATGTAAAGCACTTGCTAGAGCTGACTGAGTGTCACTTCCTATGAAGATATGTTTGGTCAAGTTTGGGTAGTCTCGTCTCACTGCTTCGGTTATCAACAGCTGAACTGGTTTCTCATCACCGCCACTCAGACTCATGCCCTTCAAGGAGAGAAAGAATAATATAAACAAGACAAGCCAGATGGCACTAACTACGAGACCTATTCCTAGAACTGATAGACTCATACTTGTCTAAATATTCAACCCCTATTACTTGGCAGTGACAAAAACACTATTTCATTATCTGCCAATGCTTCACTCTGACCATGTTACACATGAGGTTTTTTGTGATGTCCATCGCTTTTGGTGGCATATCGCAGGGATAAGAATTTCAGGGGCTTTCTTGTTCCCAGTCATTTGAGGAATACTAGCCCTATACATCTTGGTACTAAGTCTTGTCAATGTTGTCACACTTGATCGTCTGTGCTCGAAATGCATTTTCCTTTTCGCTACTTATGGAGCACAGAGCCACCACTATAGCTGGTCTCCTTGCAGAAAGCCTGTACCAAGCATTTGCATGCTCATTCAGTAGTGGTTTCTGCAACAAGACACACTACTATGTGAGAGACAACATCTTCTCATATGACACAAACCAGATTGTGTAGGAGATGATATTCACCCATACAACAGATACTGGTTTGTAAGAGGTATGTACATACATTAGGAGATACTATTGGAGATACTATATACAATTTGTTTTACATGGTGAGATTACCATCCAAATGCACACCTTTATACTTGTTGTCTTGTATGACATGCTTGAGGCAGCAGTAGCACTATTCTTTCTTTGTCTCATCAGAGATCCCCAGAAAATATATGTATTGGTGGTATATACCAGTCTCCTAAGTATAGTATTTTATAGTACACACCACGTAAATATGCATAGTATCTTGTGGTACACTTGACTCCCTAATTATAGCATTTTGCAGTTGCATCCCACTCCCATAGTACTTTGTGGCATATACCACCTCTTTAGTTATAGTATCAGACTTCTGGTGCACTAATCCCCTTAAATATAGTATCGTGGTACATTCCACTCTTTAATATATAGTATCTTGTCATAATACCACACTTTAAAAACAGTATTTTGTGCTTCATACCACTGCTTTAAATATAGTAACTTAGGGTACATATCACCCCTTTAAATATAGTATCTTGTGGTACATACCAGTCCTTCAAGGACAGTATCTTGCGGCAACCCAGCATTTTGTAGACCAGCTTTTACAAGAGAACTCACACGCTTCATGCACTCGTTTACACCAATCAACTAAAAATGAAATATTCACAATGTCAAATTCAATGATGGCTGTTACAACTCTGAATCTGAAAACAAATATTTATTACTCTGACATCTGCCATAAAGGTAAAGGACAACAGAGCAGCTGGGAAGGTTAGAATTGTCATCTTCTTAAGTACCATGCCTCGTGGTTTAGGTGACCAAGTCTTCCCATAACTTCCTGTCCCCAGTACTGTTTATCAATTCTGTTGTTGACCTTTTTCCATATCATGTCAGACTGTCCTGTCTTCTCTCTTTCTTGTCCTTTATCTCTGTTTTCATCAATCCTTCCTGCTGTCACAATATATTCCAGCTGTATTCTTCTCATCATGTGACCAAAGAAAAAGGACTGCTTTCTTCTAATGTGAGTAATAAGCTTACTTGGCACACTGCCTTCCTTTAGGACATCCTTACTACGCTTTTTTTTAGTTGTTTATCATGTTTTTAACATTTTTGTGTAAAACCACATATCCGTGGCTTCTAGTACTTTTCCTGCTTGTTTGCTAATTGTCCACGACTCACTTTCATATGTCAGGACTCGCTCTAAATAATACTGAAGAACTATCTTTCTTACTTCCACTGACACAGGTTTGTCTCATAACATACTTTATAGTCAGAATGCTGCATTTGCCTGGGATTTTCTACTCTTCACCTTCCATCCAATGTTATTAAAATTCCCAGGGATTTGAATCATAAAGCATCATAAAGAGAAAATAACAAATAAAATGTACTTCAAATAAACTGCAACAATAAAAAACAAAACTGAAGCACAAGGTTCCTCACATTTTCTTCTTAAAAAAGCAAGAGGTTATGAACCAACAAAACTCAATCCTGCTGCACAGATCTAAATTTAGATTCATCGATTCCCCTATGTTTACTATCTTATAACTCTTATAAAAGATTAATTCACTTGTTTATTTGTTTTACTAATTTGTCTTATTTTTTTTATTTCATGTATTTGACCCACATCAAAGCTGTTCGAAGCGCCAACAAGAACATATCAAGTGTACAGGTAATGTTGAATTCCAAGCAATAAAAAACTACTCAGACTACAGTTGTGAACAGATTTTTTGGGGATAAATGAAGACAGATGAACCTGATTGTGCAAAACAGCACTATGATGATAGGAAACTCTTTACAGAGCGATACAACAGGAGGCAACCTGATCATCAGAAGGGTCCCTCTGTTGATCAAATGTTTCAGCCCTTTAATCTCCTTTACACTCTAAGGGGAAGGAAAGCAAAAGAGAGGCCAACCAAAAACAACTTGGCGGAGAACTGTGGAGGCCGAGATGCAAAGAATGAACCAGAGCTAGGGCACTGTACGATGGATGGCCGCCAACTGAACAAAGTGGAAGCAGTTTGTTGCTGTTCTACAAAATGCCACCAGACGTGATGGCCACTGACTGCTTTGACAGTCTGCGGCTAAGGATCAAAGAAGAAGAAGAAGACTCTAAGGAGGCAGGCCCACTTGGGTCATGAATCCCAAGTGTCAGCTTCCTGTTCTCATGTGCAGATAATTTAACCCACTCCACCTTGGTTACACTAAAATGTAAGAGTTATGATTACCAGAGAATCTCAATGTTTTAGTATTTACAGGCATGCAGGTCACCCATAATTATAGAAGACATGTGAGAATATAGCAACCTGGTATAGTTTAGTCAAACAGTATATACTAAGAACAAAATTTAATATATAATGGTTAGCAAAAGTATAATTGGTTTTATAAGACAATAAAACAGCTACACACAATTATAAAATTATCATTTAAAATATAATGTGATCCACATTTCTACTAACAGAGTTAATTTTATTTTGAGAATAAAAGTTATTCAAGAAAACTGTCACGACACTATGAGGAAATAAAACACAAATATGGAAGACCATGCGTTTATTTCCCCTTTTGCTCCTTATAAAGCAAATAAAACCACCACTGCAGCTGTCCCCTCTTACAAGAAGCATACGCCAAAACATTCATACTCTCTTGTAACAGTGGTTTATGTAGCAATTTATTATATGATGAGGTTGCAGTCACACGTACAACCTGTTCGTTCGTTCGTCGACTATATTGCTGTTATACCCTGTTCAACCTGAGAATTGGTTATAATTGGGGTATATTGTGCGTTTAGTTTCTTCGATGCTAGCCGGTTGTTAGTCCTGAAAAGGACTGATCCTAAAAGGACCACTAGCTGACTGTCTGGATTCCTCTTCGTTGTTTGTCTGTTCGTGGTGCTGTGGCGTGTTTCACAGTGTTTTTACTCATATTAATTGCTTGATACAACATGCCTGGGAGCAGTCGTCCCATTTTTTTCTGTCTCCTCTGAGACTTCCAGGAACAACACAGGGTAACACTAGGCATTAATAAACAAATAAATTGTAGCACAAGTTTATTAGGGGAAAATAATCAGACTTTCAAGACAGCGATATAACACTCTACAACACATATTAACAACAGGAGGCAGTTTGATAAAAAAATATGTACTTATTCTGGCTTTTTTTATCTTCCAAATATTCCAAATGGGGACAGGCTTAATTGAGATGTCCGAGTTAACTTCTCTCCCTCTTTGTTTCCTATGTAACTGGCAGAACTGCTGATTTTCATGAGAAGAGTTCTTGTGCCCGTATTCACATAGGAGGTCAGAATAGCTCGATAGGTATATATGTTATAGCGAGAAATGCGTGTTACATTGGCACACCAACTAAGAAGCAGGTATTGTGCCAATGTATTAATTGTGACCAGTTAATTAAGGAGCTATTCTCCGTTGAAGGAATTAAAGGACAGCAAAGGAAGCATTCCGACGGTATTCTATCTTTTTAGTTACATAACCTATAATTGACAAGTTCGAGTTCACAGCATAAATATATTTAAGTTGGCGGTATCAATATATTTATAGGTTGCTGTGTCAAGTTTGAGTTAACTGGATGATCCTCCAGAGGTATTGCTTAACTTGATCAAAGGGGTACGGGATCCAGGTTCGTATTCAGATTTTGATAGTTGGAAGTAATCACAATGTAATATAAAAGGCAGTACGGTCCATTTTTTTCCTTATAGAGTTCCTAAACAATGTACAAGTCAAACTCAACAACTTCCAACAGCAGTTTAAGCAAAGTCCGACGTTGTATATGAAAAGTTTAATATAGCTTCTTTCAGATGTATGGCGGTAAATTATAAGATGATCCTATTCTCAATTCAGTAACATTCGTTTCCTCATACGAAATCATCTCATAAAATCCATTAGGGCATTTGATGAGCTTATGTATATCTATTTCATCCTGTCTACTATGCGTAAGTCTAAGTCGAGACCTTTTACCAACCTGAAGTATATGTTGTCATAGGGCTAGGGGTCAGGTTAGCCATTTTTCTCTTGCCAATATAAAGTGGCGGTCAGCAAATCTGCTAGGAACCTAAGGCTCTTGGACTATCCAGAATGACCTGGCTTTGGCTCTTCTTTTGCTTGTTTTCTAAATTTTAACAAACAAAATTACTAATCATCGAAACGCGTATGTGGGGAAATGAGGGTACTCAACACAATGCGGCGAAAATCCTTAATGTGTGTCATCTGATGCTGGGAGGATCAAATGCAATTTAAGAATTGAAAAACTATAACACTGGTCAAAAAAAAATCTTGAACTATAAACGGAAAATTTGAAAATGTCCAATCATATAAGCTATTCAATCGTGTCATGTGATAATAGCGATCCAACCCCGCTGTAAAGTCACGTATAGTCGTTAAGTTGTGAATACTAATGTTCAAGACACTATGGGTTTGATCTGTTTACATGTATTTTGTACCGCGGAATAAGTACTATTAAAACCGGCACGACTTATTCACAACGTGTCATATAATCTGTTGGTGACTCAATAGTGTTTGTACTGAGAATCTAGCATAGAAAACTCGGTTGTAGTCCGGAATAGAAACGCTAGGGCATCCCAATGAACGGGCGGTTTGCTCTCTGGCGTCTGGTGGAGTAAAGAGAAGACGTGAAGGTCGCTAATGGACATCCTCACTTGATATAAATCCAGACGAGGGATTTGTGGTAAGTCAATAGAGGTACTACCGAATTTGGCTTCATCAATTCAGAAATGTCATTTTATACAAATCGTGATTTTGATTGTTCTTGACGACGAAGAGTCAGATACTTCCTTTGCAAACTCGTATATAGTTGAATCACGAAGTAATAAGGTTTCCGTAGCAACGCAAAGGTTTATGTAAAGTCCAACGAGCAGGAAGTGTGGAAACATTTCCTCGAAATTCCAGTCACAGCTTGTTAGCTAATAACGACATCATTTGGGACAAAAGCATGCATTTATCCATGCGAGGTGAAACATTTGGTAAATTATTAACCGTAGGGGTAGGGAGTGAAGTATCGTCGTTAACCATGTCGACATCGTGTGAGAAGCGTTGGGGATTTGTACGACGTCTTTGCTTCGTAGGTTTAATAAAAAATGTGCTCTTGCGGCAATCTCGGTAGTTTGGCTAGAGGGGTGGAATCTGAAGAGGAAGGCTCGTATTTCCGTTTATCAGGTGTCCTTCTTGATTCGTCCATACCGCACAAAGTAGAGTTAGATGCACTGGTCATCGAATCTGTGTCTGGGTAAAGATCATCTGGTGTTTCTTCATCATACAATGGAGCCATTTGAGATGATTGATAATCATGTCGATCGGTAGGTTCAGGATTGCGAAATTTTGTAACGTCTGGAAAACTCTCTTTCTGTTGTATAGGACGTTGTCGTAATTCTCGCAAAGGTATATTCTCTTTACTGGAAGACGCATGACCTCTCTCTTGATGTTGAATAAGGCGTTGTCTTAGCTCCTGCAGAGGGATATTGTTTTCACTAGAAGATGAATCTCTGTTATCTCTAATACGTTTGACGAACGTATCCAAATTTTGTGAAGGGATATCGGAGTCATGGGAGGAGGAATCTGATTTGGGTAATTCATCATCAGTGGAAGATGAGGGAGGTTGCGCTAGGGTAGACAATCTCGTGGGTCTATCAGCTTGTTTTTTTCGTGACAGTGAGTGGTCTGTGGTCGTCAAGACGCATCTGGGACACATGAGCTTTCGTTGTGGTATCTCTTTCTTCATTCCACAGGATGTAATTGGTTGTCGATTTTCGTTCCAACACTTTAAAACCAGGAATCCAATGGTTATCAAATTTGTTCGTTCGCACATGTTTCCGAAAATAAACCAAATCTCCAGGCTTAAACTCTTGGAGTTTTGCTGTTTTGTTCTTAATTCGTGCATTTTTTTCGAAGGCTTTTCTTACTTTCCGATGGGCTATTACATGAGCTCTATGCTTCTGTTGGAGCGTAATTTGGATAGGACATTCGCCAAAATATTTTCTCTGTGGCGCCAAAAGATTATCTAGTGGAAAAGTTGGTTCTCTTCCGTAAAGCAGGTAGAACGGTGAAAATCCAGTAGTATCATTGATATTAATTCGAATTGCTTCTAAAGCTTGATTGATATATAGGTCCCAGTATTGACCCTGTCCGGCAATAAACTTGGCTATTATATCGTGCATGGTGGCATGCATTCGCTCATTTCTCCCATTTGACTGCGGATGGTAGTATGCAGTCGTAGTATGTTTGATATTTAACCTTTTGAGAGTTGAAGCAAAGGGCTCTCCTACGAATTGTTTCCCGTTATCAGTGATTACACGCTTGGGACATCCATGTCGTGGTAAAAATTGTTGTAGGAAAACATCAGTGATGAGGGTTGATGTGGCATTTTCTAAGGGGAAACATTCTGGCCATACCGTGTATTGGTCTACGATGTGTAAAATGTATCTGTGTCCTCCTAAAGTTGTGGGGTAAGGTCCAGATAAATCCAAGCTAATAACTTCCATTGGGTAGTGCGGATAAGACATTTCTTGGATAGGGGCTCGAATAGTTCTCATATTTCTTAGCTTGCAAACCCTACATGTCCCAACATACTCTATGATATCTTTAATCATCGTGGGCCAGTAATAACGTTTTAGGATCACATCTAGAGTCTTGTCTCTTCCAAAATGCCCGTTTTCGTCATGAAACTGTTGTAATACTTTTGGAACTAGCGATTTGGGTATACATTTCTGTAGAGTACCATTGTCTCTAGAGCCAATATGATAGAAGATATTATCTTCCGAAAGGATGATGTAGTCTTTCTTCTCTTTTGGATTTGTACGAACCTGTGTAATGATCTTAACTAATGTTTCATCTTTCAATTGTTCTTTCTTAAAGTCGATATTCTGTTCAAACGTTTCTGTTCCTTGGTTGTCTGATGGTAAATCAAATGTGGTTCCATGTTGTAGTTCAGGTTCTTGTGTTGTCACCTCTTCATCGTTTTGTCTTGAGTTTTTAGAGTCTATGGCATGAATTTCCTTTGTGTTATCGTCGATGTCCGATGTAGATTCAAGGAGTGGGGAGTCTGGTTCATTGGTGTCAGAATATGGAATTCGGGACAAAAGATCAGCACACGTATTCAATTTTCCAGGAATATACTCAATGGTTGTATTGTAACTTTGGAGATTTATCGCCCAGGTCTGGAGTTTCTTGGGTTGCTCTGCAGTCTTAGTTAGCCAGCTTACAAGTGGTTGGTGATCTGTTCTGATGATAACCTGGGTTCCACGGATATAAAAATCGAATTTCTGGAGGGCGTAATGGATTGCATAGGCTTCCTTCTCTGTTGTAGTCCATCTCCTCTGTGTTCGGCTTAATGTGTGGGAAAGGAAGGCTATCGGTTTTTCGTTTGGAACATTTTTTATCACTTGCGGTTCGTCTGGTGATCTGTCTTGTACAAGGCACGCGCCTACTGCTGTGTTTGATGCGTCCGTGTATATAATCATGGGCTTGTTCAAGTCTGGATGGGCTAGAAAAGGTACGGTGGTTAAGGCTGTCTTCAGGTACTCAAATGCTTTTTGGCAATCTTCAGTCCAGCGGAATTTGGCATACTTCCTGGTTAGTTTCAGTAATGGTTCAGCCACTTTAGAAAAATTGATAATGTGCTTTCGATAATATGCACAACACCCAAAGAATCCTCTTAATTGACGTACTGTGGTAGGTGGAGGGATCTTTTGGATAGCTTCAATCTTTTCACTGTCCGGTCTGATTCCGTTGGAGTTGACAATAAAGCCCAAATATTTTATTTCCTTCTGTAGCAAACGGCATTTGCTGAGTTTCAACTTTACTTTGTGCAATCTCATTCTGTCGAAAACAGTCTCGACATGTTTCAGGTGTTCTTCCATTGTCCCCTTTGTGTGGATCAAGACATCATCTATATATGCTGATGCAAATGAGTTCAGTCCTTGCAATACTTCATCCATTAAACTTACGTAAGTAGCCGGGCTATTTTTCAGTCCAAAAGGTAATACATTCCAACTATATGATCCCATGTGTGTACAGAAAGTAGATTTCTTCTTTGCATCTTCAGACAATGGTATTGTCCAGAATCCGGAGCGTGCATCTAGTGAGGTATACCACCAAATCAACCAGTCTGAGTTACCCAAGGTGGCCAAAATATCATCAATTCTAGGTAGAGGGTAGGATATCGTTTTGGTGATTTTATTTAACGCTCTGTAGTCACAGCAAAAGCGAGAGCTACCGTCTTTCTTTGTTACTATCACAATGGGTGAAGACCATGATGATCTGGATCGTTCAATTATCCCAGCTGCTAGCATGTCGCCAATGGCTTTCTCCACTATCCCTCGATTCTTTAGTGGGGTGTGGTACGGTTTTAGGGTTATGGGTTCTTCAGTTGTAGTTTCTATTTCCATGGTAACGGTCGTAGTCCTTTCTAACTCTATGTCAGATAACGCAAATACATCTTGATGTTTCGTTATGAATTTTTCAAGTCTGGGTTTTAGTTCATCTGTTGTCTGTAATGTTGCTAGCAATTCTTTCGTTCTATCTGAATGAAATTTTTTCGTCATTATCCTTTCTGGTGGACAAAAGCGGTATTCTCTTTTTTGTGTCTGTTCGTCGGTGTACCTACTCTTCGAGTCTCTTGGCAATTTATCATAGAACTGGCGATTCCTAGAATATGTCCGGTTTCTTGGGTATGCATAAGATGTAACTGTTCCCACAATATTCTCTCTGTTCCATGAAGTATGGTACTTATTTTTTCTTTCATACCTTCCTTGTATGATTTCTCTATCCAAATCGTCAGCGAATAGCGAGTCAGGTTTTACATATTTCTTTCTGTTATTTGTGCTCCTTCGGTCCAGAGACATTTTTTCTTTCGACTCTCTTGTATTTGGAATGTTTCTTCTTGTTGACTCTATAGGATCTAGAGTTTTGTAAGGATGGGGATGGGATGAAGATCTTAATTTGTTTATCTGGAATTTTGGATAGACGCTCTTGGCCTTGAATAGTTTGGTCAATACATCTTTCCTTTCCGTCTGGATCTTTGCTATTACTGTACCTCTGGGAATAGTGGTGGTTGTACCTGACGTATTTAGTACCATTATTGGAAAATCTCTTCGTATATTTATTTCCACGATGCCATCTTGTACTTCTATGTGTGGATCTCCTCTATTTCTTTCATTTTCAATTTGTGATATGTATACAGCCTGTCCTATGTCAAAGTATGGAGATCTTTTTATTTTAGCTCTGGTTAGAGTTACTGAATTCGGTTTCAGAGTAACCGGTGCCGCAGTTCGAACCAGGGTCGCGATATGGATATCGTCCTGAAATGGTACATATGTATTGTTCACTTTTAGTTGTTTTAAATCAAAGTATATCCTCACATTATTTTTGATGAGGAAGTCTCTTCCTATTATGAAGTTTCTTGATAATCCTCTCGTTATAATGAAGTTATGGCGTAGAATTTCTCTTCCCATTTTAAATGTCAAATAAGCCGTTCCCACTGCTTTTAGTGCTTGACCTGTTACTGATTTCATCTGTACTGTTCTTCTGGAAAAATTTGCCATGTGTTGAATTTGATAATACAGCTTCTCCCGGATAAGACTTACAGTTGCTCCTGTGTCTATTAACGCTCTAAATTGTTGTTTTCCTATTTCTATTATACATGAACTGGGGTCTGGACAAATGTTGAGATTTGCTTGTTCGTTTCTGTCTTTCATTTTTTCATTTAGAGATCTCTTTTTTCGGCTGTCACATCCGATCTCTGCTAATGTGGAGCCGTCCCGTTTCCCGACCTTCTTGTTGCTTGGGAAAAGTTGTTTCTATTTTGTTGGGGTCTTCTTGGGTAGTTTTCTGGATAGTGGACTTGGCGTTGATATTCACCGTTGTAATTGTTTTGGGGTAGGTAGTGGTTTCTCGAACTCATAAATTGGTACTGGGGTTTTCTACATGTCATTGAACCATGACCCATGGATCCACAGTTGTAGCAGGTTGGTGGTTGCATCAAGGGTTCTATATGGTGTATCTTATGCTCTCTTTCATTTGGTTGTGGTAAGGAGTGTCTTAGTTCTCTGTGTGTGTTATTTGATCTTCTGTGATATTCTTGATTTCGATTCCAACGAGGTCTAGCATGGTCTACTTCCATAGGTTGATGAGGCGATGGTTCATTTTGTTGATGCTGAAATAGCGGTTCATTTTGCGTACGTTGGTAGAATGGTTCAGGTTGAGGATGCTGGCATTCATGGTTTAGCAATGGCAATCTTCCAATCCTCTGCTGAAATCTTTTTTTGACATTTTCCTCATTAACTGCTATCTGGATGGCCAGTGTAATTGACTGAGGATCTTTTCTTAACATGTGCATTTTCAGAGAATCTGAATAGAGGCCATCGACAAAAATTCCCACTAAGTGTTTCTCGAGCTCGGTTGTTGGTATGCTACCTCCCACGAAAGCATCTTCAGCTAAGTTTAAGAGTCGGTCGCCATACATCTGCACCGATTCCATTTTCTCTTGCCTTATCATTCTCAAAAGTGTCCAAGCGTGCTCGGCGTCCGTTATATTAGAATATCGTGACACTAGCACTCTTTTGAATTCCTCAAAGGTTTCACTTGGGTAGGCCTTCGCTCTTCTTCTCACAAAATCAGTTATCAATCCTTCCGATGATAAAAACACTATTTTCTTTTTTTCCAAATCTGTTGTGGCGTCAATAAGGTAAGCAAACTTATCCATATCCACTATCCATTGTCGGAATTTCATGGGGTCACCACTAAACGGAGTTATGAAGTTTTTAATGGTTCTAAATTTAGCATGTTGATCTACATGTTGTAACGTGTCCGTCATGTTTTGTAACACCATCAAATTTATATCTCCTTGCTCTGGCGGAAGCGGTACTTGTTGTGGAGCCATTTGTGCTTGTTGCATTTGCATAGCCTGTTGATTTTGTTGTCTCAGTATTTCATCTGCATAATTCTCCATGTTCTGATTTATGTGAGAAAAAATGATTCTTGTTGTTGTTTCTTTTCTTGCCTTTTCTTCCAATTCAAAATCCTGGTCCTAAGGCACCATAATAAATTATACTATGTGCCCGTATTCACATAGGTAGTATTTTAGGGGTAAAACTGGTTTGGGGTTCTATTTCATTTAATTTAACATTCTTCTATATAAATGAATAATCCGTCGGAAAATTATTAAAGCAGGTCAGAATAGCTCGATAGGTATATATGTTATAGCGAGAAATGCGTGTTACATTGGCACACCAACTAAGAAGCAGGTATTGTGCCAATGTATTAATTGTGACCAGTTAATTAAGGAGCTATTCTCCGTTGAAGGAATTAAAGGACAGCAAAGGAAGCATTCCGACGGTATTCTATCTTTTTAGTTACATAACCTATAATTGACAAGTTCGAGTTCACAGCATAAATATATTTAAGTTGGCGGTATCAATATATTTATAGGTTGCTGTGTCAAGTTTGAGTTAACTGGATGATCCTCCAGAGGTATTGCTTAACTTGATCAAAGGGGTACGGGATCCAGGTTCGTATTCAGATTTTGATAGTTGGAAGTAATCACAATGTAATATAAAAGGCAGTACGGTCCATTTTTTTCCTTATAGAGTTCCTAAACAATGTACAAGTCAAACTCAACAACTTCCAACAGCAGTTTAAGCAAAGTCCGACGTTGTATATGAAAAGTTTAATATAGCTTCTTTCAGATGTATGGCGGTAAATTACAAGATGATCCTATTCTCAATTCAGTAACATTCGTTTCCTCATACGAAATCATCTCATAAAATCCATTAGGGCATTTGATGAGCTTATGTATATCTATTTAATCCTGTCTACTATGCGTAAGTCTAAGTCGAGACCTTTTACCAACCTGAAGTATATGTTGTCATAGGGCTAGGGGTCAGGTTAGCCATTTTTTCTCTTGCCAATATAAAGTGGCGGTCAGCAAATCTGCTAGGAACCTAAGGCTCTTGGACTATCCAGAATGACCTGGCTTTGGCTCCTGGCTTTTACTCTTCTTTGACTCTTCTTTTGACTCTTGTTTGGCTCTCTTTTGCTAAGGGTTTTGGGCGTCAATATATACAAACTGGTTCCAAAGACTGTTTGGGGGAAGGTACTTTGATTTCAGTCAATACGGATATTCCACTAGTTTTGTCGATGTCATATTTACGTCACAAGTTTCTACACAAGTTTCTATGATAGCGAATGGTATAAGCTTTTATTCGAGGGTATTATTATATCTGTTTAGAGGTTTTCAGGTCTCGTATCATTTCCTGTAACTGTCTAGAAGTCTTTATTTTAAAATGTCGATAAGAGGCTATGTGAAAATTACGTCATCAATAACTTGCGTACTGAAATTATTTAAAGGATAATTACTAAGCTACTCACCCGTGTGTTACCGGGGCCCGAAAGGGGAGCAAAGAATAGTAACACTGCACCCTACCACGCATGTCGTAAAAAGCGACTAAGGAGGGTATGGGCATGGGGCTGTTTACCCCATCCCGTAAAAACTTCGCACAGTGGGCTGATCACCTGCTTGCCAACCAATCTGATTACGGAAACAATGATAGATTGTTTGGTCTGTTTTTGTTCCACAAAGACGCCACTAGGCGTCTACATTTATTAGTACATTCAAAGTTTTCACAGTCATTAGTTTTTCTCTGCCTTAAATAAAATTCTGAAAGTTATTCTACATCAACATCTTATTTAGTTATTCAGGTTTTTCCAGCATTCCGGTTTTCCTTTTTTTACAACGGATCACCTACTCAGAAAGTAAATCAACAATAAACTGTGCAACATTTCAAGATGTATTTGATGCTCAGAAATAAGTACTTACATACTGGTTAGTACCTTCCCCTTCACTTCTGCCCACTATTTTACCTTCTGAGTTCACAAGAACAAACCTGGTTTTTGTGGCACCCCTGAAAAAAAATTTTTTATATTTTATTTAACAAGCAGTATTTAATCATGACCTCATGTAGTTGCTAGGGTCTCTAAGGAGAGATACATAAAAAATAGGACTACTGCCCCATCAGGCAACTAATATAAGGTTGTGCATGGGACTGGCTACCTCATCATGTAAGACTAAATGCTACGTAAACATCAGTTACAAGAACATATGGATGCTTTTATGTAGGTTTCCTGTAAGAGGGACCGGATGCAGAACTGGGTGTATGCTCTGTTAGGAGCAAAAATAGATTTGAAAAAAAAATAAAAAACATTGTAATCATTAACTTTTATTAAACATCATAATAAGCTCTATATAAAATCATTAACTTTTATTAAACATCATAATAAGCTCTATATAAAATCAACGGGAGCCGCGCTGGTGTAATGGCTTCGGCGTTGTACTGGCGACCAGGTGTTCATGGTTCAAACCCGGGCGTCGGCGTTTGAAGAAATGTTTACGGCCGGAAATTTGACTGAATAGCCTGAACGGCTCCTGTGATAAACCCTCTGTGGATGGGAAGGAGCGAAGCTCCTGACCGGGTTGGAAGGAAAGTCCTCAGGTTCCCCAGCCTCGCAATGACATGTCATTGGGCCGAAGGGCTGAAAGCCCAAGTGCTGCTGGTTAAGGGAAAAAAAAAAATATATATATATATATATAAAATCAATAACTGTTATTAAACATCATAATAAGCTCTATATAAAATCATTAACTGTTTGTTATTAAACATCATAATAAGCTCTATATAAAATCATTAACTGTTATTAAACATCATAATAAGCTCTCTATAAAATCATTAACTTTTATTAAACATCATAATAAGCTCTCTATAAAATCATTAACTTTTATTAAACATCATAATAAGCTCCATATAAAGGATGGAGCCACAACTACAGTTACCCCCCTTGTAGGAAGCCTGCACCAAAGTATACATGTGCTCTTGCAAAAGTGGTTTCTGTAGCAATTGGTTTTACACAATGATGCTGCATTTATTTAAGAGATAATATTTAATTCAATAACTATTTAATAAGTAGTATGAAAAGAGAACTAATGAGAGAGGTCAAAGTTCGGCAGCTAAAATACTTTGGCCACATAAAAAGGCATAACACCTTGCAGAAGACCATAACAGAAGGGAGAGTTGAAGGTAAACGTGCAAGGGGAAGACAGCGCTATAAGTGGGAAGATAACATCAAGAGATGGACGGGAAAGAGTCTATCAGAGTGTACCACCAAGACAAGAGACAGAAGACGTTGGAGATCCATTACAGCCAACCTCCGTTGTGGAGATGGCAACTGATGATGATGATTTAATTTACAATCCCTTTAATGAATCATTCACGGCGATACAATTTGTTTAGTTTGGATCTAAATTCAAATTTAGTTATACTTCTAGTGTGAAACTTGGATTAAATGTAATGCTTAAGCTTCTGAATCTCTCTGCTAAAATTGTTGCCTTTTTAGTGTGTCCAACCAGCATAAAATCACAATTTTACTGACCCAGTTAACAAAGAAAGTTGTCTAAAATGCAGAAATGTTTTGTTTCAGCTGAGGTCTATATTTTTAAGTTCTGGAGTTAACAGTGCATGAATGTCATTAATATCTGTAGGATGAGCATAATCATTATTAATGCCCCCCCCCCCCCCCCCCCCCCCCCCCCCCCCCCCCCCCCCCCCCCCATACATTCAACTTCTTTCTTAATTGACCAAGCTAAACAATCTCATCAATGGTTAATCTTTTGCCATTTGGGAAAACTCTCCAAGCAGTTTTTTAAATTCCTCCTAGCTTTGGGATGCTGAATATTTTCACTCAAAAAGGACACAGAACTCTATTTTAGTTATTATTAGACTAGGCCACTAATTATAATATTACCCATAAGTTGTTTTTATTTTTTTGGTAGTGCTAGCTATCTTAGTGTATTGCAGGTAATACAGTCACTATGGTGACTAGTTCTAGGGATCATACCCAGTCAGCAGCCTAATACATACAGGACATTTTTATTAATGCTTATTTATCATTATTGTCAGATTTTAATACTAATGTATAAAAAATATAGAAGGTAATTCAATTTTTTTTAATACATTAGTATTAAAATCTGACAATAATGATAAATAAGCATTAATAAAAATTTCCTGCAAAGGCACAACAGGCCAATCCCCTGTTTGCTTTAAATCATGATTACGCGAACTACAAGAGAGAAAACCGGACTGATTATAAAGGCGATGAACTGAAACGGACTACGACTTATGGAACTTGGAACACAAGAAGTATAAATGGGAAAGAAGAGGAGCTGGTGGAAGAGATGAGGAAAGCAGAACTAGAAATCCTGGCTATAACAGAAACAAAGAAAAAGGGACAAGGAGTCATGGATCTCGATGGCAACACGCTGCTTTACAGTGGTGTACCCACATCTGAAAGAGCTAAAGGGGACGTGGGTTGCATTGTGGCCAAAAACCAAAAAGTTAGTATCAAGGGATGGAACTTTGTCTTGGAGCACATTATGGTTGTAAAACTAAAAGAAGGAGAAACCATAGTCAACCTGGTCATAGTGTATGGGTCAAATGAGGATGAGAGAGCAGAGGTCAAGGAGGAATTCTTCGAGCTGCTTCAAAGGACAGTGGATGACTGCCTAGATGAAATTATCATGCTCTGAAATTTCAATGCCAGAGTTGGAAATGACCATGCTAGATGGGGGTGGAGTTATCGGAAGATATGGAGAAGATACTCTCAATGACAATGGAAAGTGACTCCTTAGATTCTGCACTGAGCAGAATCTGATCATTACAAACACAAAGATCCCCCATAAGCGCATACATGCATACACTAGATGTGAACCAACAAAGAATGAGAAGTCAGTGATCGACTATGCCATTATTAGGAGGAGCTCATTCAAATATGTCCAGGATGCTAGAGTCTGGAGGGGCCAGAGATTGGAAGTGATCACTACCTGCTTACAATCAAAAGAACAACTGAAAGAGTTGCTCAGCCTAGGAACTGCCCAACATCATGCAAGAAACCAAATAAACAAACAAGAGAAATGAGCATTAAGACCTACAAGCTGAGAGAGCCAGAAATTAAGACCAGATATCAGGGGCTTGTTGCTGCAGCGGTGAGCAACACAGAAGAACAACCTGATGACTTGGAAACCCTCTGGCTTAAATTCAAGGACATCATAAAGGCAGCTGCTGCAGAAGCATGTGGTGAGGTCCGACTTGGGAATAAGAGAAAAAGGACACCTTGGTGGACAGAGGAAGTCAAAGAGAAAATAAGAGAGAAGAAAATGGCATGGAAACAATACTTAGGAGCTAAAAACACAGCAGGACAAATAGAGAAATATAGAGAATATGTGATTCTCAGAACAGAAGCAAAGAACAAGGTGCTAGCAGCAAAACAAGTCCTGGGAAGAATTTGGAGAAAAGCTAGAAAAAGATGCGCAAGAAAACCAGAAATTGTTCTATAAGACACTAAAGAACATGAGGAAGGAAAAACAATGCCCTCTCAAATTTATAAAGGACAAGCAAGGCAAATTGCTTACTGCCCCGAAGGAAGTAATGGAAAGATGGAAAGAATATTTCTCTGAACTTCTGGATGGTGAGCATGGTGAAGCATCAGAAATGATAACCACTAGCACAGAAGAGGAAACCAATGGTGATGAAGATGACATAAAGATGGAAGAACTGAAGGCAGCACTGGAGAAAATCAAGATGGGCAAAGCAGCAGGGCATGATGGTATAACACCAGAAATGGTTAAGTACATGGGAGCATCAGGCGACCTATTACTCTTAAGGGTCCTACAGGCAGTGTGGTGCAACAAGACCATACCAAAGGATTGGGAGATTGCCATCATAACACCAATTTTCAAAAAGGGTGACAATCGACAATGTGGAAACCATAGAGGCATATCCCTTCTCAGTGTCCCTGGTAAAATCTACTCTAGAATCCTAGAGCAGAGACTCTGACGCCTAGCTGAGCCACAACTGGATGAGGTCCAGTGCGGATTCCGAGCTAACCGAAGTACTCTAGACCTAATCTTTACACTCAGACAGCCGAGTGAAAAAGCCCTTGAGTATAAGAGTGAGATCCATTTTGTTTCATAGATCTGGAAAAAGCATTTGACAGGGTCCCCTGGAGCAAACTTTGGGACTGTTTGGCAAGGAAGAACATTCCAACACCTCTAATTCATGCTATACAGAGCTGTTACAAGTCTTGCAGAAATTATGTGAGGACAGCAAACCATAAGTCAGAAGAGTTCAGGACCACCACTGGTGTAAGACAAGGTGATATCCTGTCACCTTATCTGTTCATACTCCTCATGGACGATGTCATCAAGGCATGTAAGGAGAGAACAAGAAAGTATTCAGTGGGGTACTGGAAGATGAGACAGGTCTGTATTTCAGAGCTGGCATTTGCTGATGATGTTGCCCTGATTGCTAAATCAGAGGCACATCTCCAATCCAACCTGCAAGTCTGGAAGGAAGATCTGGAGAAGAGAGGGATGGTCATAAGCAGCTCTAAAACAAAATCCATGGTGATATCACGAGAAGAAAGAAGACATCAGATTAAGCTGGGAGAACAGGTCCTGGAGCAGGTCGACCACTTTAAATACCTTGGAGCTATTATAGACCGAAAGGGAGGCATCAAAGAAGAGTTGGCCACTCGAAAAGCAGCAGTTTCCGGCCATAAATAGAGGATTCTTCAGCAAGAGAGAGGTTGGTAAGATAACGAAGATGGCTGTATACCGCTCCACCTATGTCCCAGTCTTGACATATGGATGCGAGTCATGGGCAATGACTACAACCCACAAAAGCCAGATCCAAACCTCAGAAATGAGGTATCTGAGGAAGGTGGTTGAAGTAACAAGAAGAGACACGGTCCGCAACCAGACGATACGTCAAAGCCTAAAATCCCACCCCTTGCAGACCCAAGTAGAACAGTCCCAACTAAGATGGTTTGGCCATGTCTGCAGAATGGGAGAAGATCGGCTACCACGACAAGCATGGGAAACAAAGAGCCAGGGATCCAGACCCCCAGGACGACCCAGAGTCCGCTGGGAGGACAACATTAGACTATCTTTGAAGGACAGAGGACTAGAATAGAACCAGGCCAGGAGGAAGACAGCCGATAGGATAGTCTCTCTTCCAAACCCCTACACCTCACGGTAGAAGGGGAATGACTAAGTAAGTAAGTATAAACAAAATTCAAATTTCAGAGCTGATAACTGGACACAGCAATTATGAAGCATAGAAGGAGACTAAAAGAAAAAACTTGGTGAAGGTAATAAGACATAGAAATGAAGGGGAAGAAGAAGACATGCAAAGACATTAATAAAGGACAGGAAGGCTGGGGCATGCATCTGTTGAAGGTCTTTTCTCCATCAGGAGCTCAAAAGTAATGAATGAAGATGTTATTTTCTAACATGCAATGCCGGACATGTCGAGGGCACTGTAGTGCTTTAAAGGACTGTGCACTGTCTTGAGTTTTGTTTCAAGACTTTGTTACATAAAACTAACACAATTTAATTTTGTTTCTGTGGGAGCCGCGCTAGCGTAGTGGTTACAACACCGCTCTGGCGACCGGGTGATACAGGATCAAACCCGGGCGACGGCATTTGAGGATTTTTCGTCGACCGGGATTTGGACTGGATTAACTCGAGACCTGGCGAGGACATTTGAAGGAGTGTCGTCGACCAGGGACTGGCAGCTCCTGAGCCGACCCAGCTGCAATGGGTACCTCCGAAATCGGCGAGTATTTGCCTGAATGGCGAGGGACACCTGTCTCTGTACAAGAAATAAAGGGATACTCACGTAAAATCAATGTCAGGTTAGACATTAAAAAAAAAATAATAAACCTGAGATTTCGCCTCGAGTATTAGCGGGCATACGCAAAAAAAAAAAAAAAAAAAAAAAAAATTGTTTCTGTAAGTCAATAGCAATAAAACCCAGCGTAGTTCCACAAGAGGGGGGCTCTGAAGAGACAAAGACAGAATAGGACTAGTCACATGTCATGACTAATATGAGATTATGCAGGGGGCTGACAACTTCATCATGTGAAACAAATTGCCATGGAAACCACCGCTGCAAGAGCATGTGACTGTATGGTGCATGCTTCCTGCAGGGGGACCAGCAGTAGTTGTGGCTACATGCTCTGTAGGGAGTGCAAAGAAAAATGATGATGATGAATAAAATTACCACTGGATATTTTTTCCTCTTTATTACATTATAACTTTTTTTAACGTGAAGTGCAAAAAAAATTCAGATGATATTTTCCAACACGTAATGCCTGACAGGATGAGTGTGAAGTCAGACAGTGCATTGACCAGAGCTGACCAAGACCATACTCCACCTCCACGTGGTGGTCCTGGAAACAGTCTGCAGCAGTGCAGTCTGGCTGAGCAAGTACGGATCATAGAGGGAAGGCAAACCCGGTCCCAAAAAATGCCGTGCTGAAGTCGGATGTGTCGACCGAAAGGTGCAGATATCACAGCTACGGCGTAAACAGACACAATGCAACCCCCGTCTTTTTCAGGGCGAACGAGGAAGAAGAATTAACATAAGCAATCAACTTATTTTTTTTTTTTTAATAGTATTTTAAGAATGAAAGAACTGCAAAAGTATTATTTCTTCTTTCTAAAGGAAAAAAAAACAGGTTGAATCACAGTTTACTGTACATTGCCATCTTTGTCACACACAAGGGTCAAGGTTATCTGTTTATGCTTATTCAATTTTGTGTATGACAGGTAATAGTGTAGTAAATTAAGAGTGCTATTAAGTGTTCATTTAAAGATAATATGGTTAGACGTTTTGTCTTAAAAAATATGCTGCTGTTAACTTTAACCCTAACTCTGACTCTATTTATGATAAAGATGGTGGATGAACAGGACTAAAATGAAGATCAGTGGGTCAGATGTCTTAGTTTGCCCAAATGTCTACAGATCAGGTGGCCAATAAAGTCCCTCACGTCATTGGGGCTAGGATCCCTAACCATTCTTACTGCATATCTAAATTCTCATTTAAGGACTTTTCAATGAAGGTGACTTAATTGGCCACTGGATCGATTGACATTTAGGTGAAATCAAACATACATCTCATTGTTGTTTATTTCCACTTACATACAGTAAACTGTGATTCAACTAAACGTTTTATTGCTGAAATTAATTTCAATATTAAATATTTTATTTGTTACACAATTACCACACAAAGATACTCGTTTGGATAAAGAAAATCAAGACAATATACTAATTTTTTTAAAAAGTTTCCCAGCAACCTATTGTAACTGGTGATGAAAAACAGAATAGACTGTGTCAATTTACCCTTCAACCCCACCATAGAAGTGCGCTGGCGTTGGAGACATGGTTCCAGCTAATCAGCCCAAGGTAAGCAACTGGGAAAGAAAAGAAATATTATTCACGAGATATACCCATATCTTCTAATTATAATGTTATGTCTTACTGAAGCTGGAATGATGTTTGTAACAAATAAATGTCTCAAATATTTTTTTTTTAATTAATGAAGAAAAATATCCCGTTCAACCTCTGATGGGTTATAATTAGTATATATATTGTTTTCAATTTCAAATAATATGAACAACTGCCGATATGAAAAAAGTGGCATCACATAAGTGACCCAAGTGGTAGCCCAATTTCTACCGTTGTCACGTTTCTATTTAGTCACTTGAATGACAAATTGAAAGCGATACAACTTTAAGATCAAATCAAATTTTGGTGGGTTCACCAGCCAAAATTGTAAATGTTGGGTTAGGATGAATAAACAATCTCCAGTCTTACACAAGAACAAATAATATCCACGTATTCGGAGGGCGGCACCGGAACGTAGCAGTCTATAAATAGCGCAAGAGATCATGTGATATTAAGCACACTATCATTTTTGCAGCTTGGATTTTGCTTCCGATTCCCAACAACAAATGCGTTCACAATAATGAAGGATAACAAAAATTAATTGCACAACTACCTCAAATAAGAGAGAAAACAAACTACCTCATGAAATATGAGGGAATACATTGAATTTTTTGTTGTTGTAGTTTGTATTGGTTTTTTTTTCATAATATCTCTATTGCATTATGAATGTAGTGATGGATTTCAACTCCAGTTTACAGAGTGCTGAGGTTTTTTTTTTTGTTTTTTTTTTATAAAGTTTTGGCGAGGCGCGTCCCGTCCAACCTAGTCGGTTATATTAGGGCGCATGTCCAAATATAAAAGACCCTTATGTCTGAGGTTAATTTCAATTTTATAGTGCCGGAAGACTGGCTACATAGCAACCTACGGCCACTTCCAAAACCTGGTAAAGACCCCACACTGCTTAGCAGCTATCGAATCATCAAATTGCAGAATTTCTACGGCAAATTACTTGAGAAGATAGTGGCGAGACAATTAATGAACCACCTTGAAAATGCACACATCCCCCCGATACCCTGAACAGTTATACACCAATAAAAGTAACATGTGGTAACGCTGAAATATTTGCGTACGATGTATATGTGGGTTTCCAGGGTAAACAAGAAAAGGTGGCTGTGGCAATTGACCTAGAGCAGTGTTTCTCAACGGGGGTGGTACCGCCCCATGGGGGGCGTTTTCAAGATGTCTGGGGGCGTTCTGATGGGTCACAACGATTGGGGGTCGCTGCTTCCATTCAGGGGGGCGTTGTGTACATTTTTACAAGAATCAATATGAAACAATTACAAAAGATATTCCCCTTCGCATAGCTTGTAACACGATAGTTTTTATTTGCCTTGCGTCCCATAGAGTCTTTCAAGGATTCCAAACGCAAAATTTTAGTACCTGGGATGTTACCATTGTCAGGAGACAGTAGGCGGATATTTATGTCCCTTCAACACTCGAAACATTCATTAGCCTTTCGACACACCCAAGCTAACCTTCTCTCTCCACTCTCGACACATATTTTCTTCTGGAAACACATTTTTGTTGGAGAAAAAAATTCTTTTTTCCAATGTCATCGCATGGGCGACAGACGGAGCACCAGCTATGGTTGGTCGTCATCGTGAGTTTCAGGCCTACTTAAAAAATGTGGCACCAGGTGTTTTAACAATTCATTGTGTTATTCATCGACAACATTTAGTCGCCAAGCATCTTAGTGACAGACTCCACAAATCATTGGACTGTGATATTAACAAAATTAAGGCGCATTCGTTGAACGATAGATTATTTGGTAAACTTTGTTGTTATAATGGTGAAGAGTTTGAACGTTTTCTCCTACACACGGAAGTACAATGGCTGTCCAAAGGTAACTGTTTAAAAAGATTATGGGCATTATTTGATTCTGTTGTAGAGTTTTTGCATTCAATCAAAGAAAAATTTAGCATCGAAAGAGAAGTATTGCGAAACGATGTGCCTATATTTCAGATATATTTGAAAAGTTAAATGAGGTTCTTCTTAAGCTACAAGGAAATGAGATCAGTCTGATTAAAGTGAAATGAATTATCATGGGGTTCATCAACAAATTGACATTAGGCCTATATAAAAATAATCTTAGTCGCCAAGAACTTTCTCATTTTCCATGTTTACTACAGTTAGGTGGGGACAGGCTTAAAGATTCCGATTTATAGGTTTATTGCAGTCATTAGGACGTATTAAAAATGATATGAGCATAAGATTTAAGGACTTGCAAGAACTAATAATACCGGACTGGTGATTAATCCGTTTGAATCAGACGTGGAACAAGTTAGTCAACATTAACAAGAAGAATTAATTGAGCTACAAAATGACTTCGAGGCAAAAGCACGATTCAGTCACACAACATTAAGAAAAATTTTGGATCCAGCAAAGGCTTGCGTATCCCGTTCTTTGGCGTGAAACTAAATTGCTAATTACAGCATTCCCAACGTCGTATTTGGTGGAGAAGGGGTTCAGTGCAGTAGTATTGCCACTACAAACGCAACGAAACCGACTGCACATTTGTAACAGGAGATTTGAGACTTCTTTTAACAAACTTGGAATCAAATATTACAAAGCTGGCTGAGTCACACCAATCGCAAGGATCTCATTAAGCTTCATTAGTAAGTGAATTTTTATATAATTATATCATTATTATCAACTAATAATTTTTCCAATTTTTTTCACGTGGTTACATAAGAAGAGGCTTAAATATTTAGATTTGAAGATATATATGCAGTCATTTAGGCGCTATTAAAATGATAAGATTATGATAGTTATAGAGTTGTAAGAACTAATTTTATATCATTTGCTCCGTCAATTTGTAATTCAAGGATAATGAAACTGTGGTGCATATAATTCCGTACTTAAACACATATTTAATATAACTTTGCTTTTATACAGTTGGGCGACCGCAGCTGAGGTTCAAAGATGTGTGCAAGCGAGATATGAGGCCACTGCCAGCAACGTGGGAGGATGAAGCTGCCGATCGCACCAAGTGGCGGTGCTATTTACGGCGCCACCTTAGATTGGGCGAAAAGAAGCTCACACAACAAGCCGAAGAGAGGAGAAAACGCCGAAAGGAGCATCAGGAAAAAAAGCAGCTGAGAGCTGTAACCTCAGGGGCGCATTCCCATTGTCAGTTATGACTGAAGGGGCTATTATTCTTATGCTTTTATAAATGTGCTTTCTCTTTTTCTTTATGGGGCCTATTATAAGAAAAGATAACTCATTAACTGCATTGCTTTTTTAAAAGTATGGTGGAATATATGTATATATGTGTGTGTTTGTGTATACACGATAAAGATCAAGGGGGTTTTAAAAGGGTGGGGGGCTTTTTCAAATATTAGTTGTCAAAAGGGGGCGTTGCTACTATCAGGGTTGAGAAACACTGACCTAGAGGATGCTTACAACAGTGTTGACTGTGCAACCGTGATGGACTCTGTAAAGGAATTTGGTGTAAACCCATGGCTAACAAGGTGGATAGCAGCTACCATAACTGAGAGAACAGTTGCATTTCGCTTGGGGACATGGACATCAGAACCAATGCACATTTGCCCGGGATTACCCCAGGGTTCTCCATTATCACCGGTGCTGTTTAACATCTATACAGCAAAAATAGCTGCAATCCAACCAACAGGTTTGGGATGAACATTAACTTTTGCCGATGACTTGCTCATTTACAGGGCTGGCTCAGATAGAAATAAAATGGTTAATAGCATACATGAGACACTTCAGGCAGTTTCTAAATGGTGTGACTGTCACGGATTGCCTCCCCTGCTTTGTAGTAGTGGTCCAACAGTGACCAAAACTCAAGAGTATCTAATATTGGCTTCCAATGTATCTACCTGCGCGCAAGATTACTCTCGGCAGAGATGTAGCTAGAAGAGTAATGCCACTTCTACTTTAAGGGAGCTTTCAAAAGATATTCCCAGAGGTCAAGAACAAAAGCTGCTTAGTGCTGAGCAATTTGTTAACTTATTATCTGGTCCGTCGCCTTTTGTGAAGGGTTTAAGCAATGGTTTAGCCCGTTCAAGCCCCCAGTTGGTGTAATCCAGCGAAATCCCTTTTATAAGGTATAGCTCTGTTTAGTGTAAATGTATGTCTAAGTATTTATATATAGATTAACTATTCTGGCTCATACGTTTGCTTTCATACATATAACTGAATCAACTATTATTGTTTAGTTTTAAAACAACAGGTAACAAATTTAATGGCGAAATAGTCTTTAACAGGTTAAAATAAATATGGAAAGATTAGTGGAATTTTGATAGTTATAAAGTTCTCGTCGTTGAGACGTAGGTGGAATTTTAACTTTATACTTAAAGTTTAACTGAAATGTCCTTTTTGCTGGTGCCTTTTAGTTAGCACTTAGCTTGTTTGAGTGAGTCCTGCAGCTGTGGTTCATCAATTCTGTGATGACGAAAGCCTTCTCCACACTCTCTTCCACTGTAGGCGGTTTTGGTGGATGCTTTTCTCTCACACTAGCTGCATTAGAACCACAAATTGTCTGATGGCTTGTAACCACGAACTTTAGACAAATAGAAAGAAACAAATGCCTGCTGAGTACATTTGTTCGCCGCAAACTAACAGGCCCATTGTCATGTGCTCCACCCACCAATGTTAACCTCTCAGAAGAATTAAATTCCCGAGCACATAGTGTAGCTCTGGGAATATTATGAAAATTCACCAATATCCTTCTGGGTGTTAACTAGGAAATTGCGTCTGGAGTGCGTGAATATTGATTTGCCTGAATTACAATTTATACCTTCTAATATGTGTACACTAACTAGGAATGTAGTCATTGCAGTCGGAGTCTCGGGTCGGAGACTGTCGTGAATAGTGGTTCATGATTTGCCTGAATTACAATTTAAAAATGTACATAATTCGCACAAGATAATATGAAGCTCTTGCTGTAGTGGTTCATGAATAAACCATTTTCATATGTTGATATTGCGAGCCTCATATATATCCACTAGCAAGAAAGCATGTTAAATTCACGTTTGTAATAGAAATGTTCACATCTTACCCCAAATTTTTGGGATACACAATCTCCTTGCGCAGATTTTTCAGATGGACTCGAGCAACTTCGGTGCATATGCTCTCGAATCAATTTCGTCTGAGAAATTCCTCTTATTCCTCGGTGTTCTATGAATCACTTTGCCTGTGAAACTAGTAATTCCTCTTCGACGGGTGTTCTGCGATACACTTGGTCTGGGATATTATTTCTCTTATGAATGATGATCCAATTCCTAGGTTTCTGTAATGTTATGATGTATGTATATAAGCATTACCTCGTCATCTACACAAGCACACACATGTTTCAGAAAGCACTCAGTAAAAGCATGTTCAGTTTGTAGCCATGTTTATTTACAGGATGTCGTACATGTCAAGATTCGCATTATATTACAATGTGTGGTTCGTATTTTAATGTATTCATATTACATCCCCCCTTTTTTGAAAAAAAAATGTGTGCAAACATTTCCAACGAAATGTTTCATGTGAGAAAGGATAAGTATGTGTAATGCTCAGTGTGAGTATATATGTCACTGTCTGTATCGGCTGGGAGGTGTCACTGTACGGCCAGAACGAGTGGTGTAAAGTGCTGGTGGTTCTGCGGAAGTCCCTGGTTTAGCTTGAGTTGGTTGTGATTTCGGCCTTGGCGCTTGTTGGTTTTGTGGGGCACCAAGGTCTGGAGTTACTGCATTGTCTGTTGAAAGCATGGGAATTCTCTGTTCTGTTGTATTCTGTGGGATTTCTCTTATGTCCACTCTGTTTCGCCTCAGGAGGTTGCTGCTGCTGTCTGGTCTTAAAGTATAGCTCCTGGGTTCAGGGTTTCTGGAAATGATTGTTGCTTTTGACCATGTGTCATTGTTGTGGTTGTAGGTAGTCACATGCTGACCAGGATATAATGGTGGTAAGTCTTTAGCACATTTGTCATAGTTGGATTTCTGAACTTGCTGACGATGCTGAAATTGATCATATGTGCTGTCTCTATGTTGTGGACGGAAGTGGACCTTAGATGGTAGGAGGTCTTTAATTCTTCTATCAAACATAAGTTCTGCTGGACTGTCGATCTTACTGTCTACCGGTGTTGTTCTCCATCTCAAGAGTGCTAGGTGTACATCCTCTGTTCTTGTTTTCTTCATGATTGACTTGATAGTTTGTATCTGTCTCTCAATGAAACCATTAGATTTAGGGTATCTAGGTGATGATGTTGTGTGTTTGATCTTCCAGTCCTTAGTGAAGTTTCTGTATGCTTGACCTGAGAAATGTGGACCGTTGTCTGATCTAATTTCATCTGGGATGCCAAACATGCTGCAATACTTCTTTGTAATGTCTGCAATAACAGCTGATGGTGAGGGTTGTGGAAGTTTCTCAATGATGGGAAATTTGCTGTAGTAATCAGCAATAATAAGATAGTCATTATTGTCGATTGAGAAAATATCAGTTCCTATAATGCTCCAAGGGCTCAATGGTATGTCTGATGGTATGAGAGGTTCTCTGCACTGCCTATTTGCATGTTCTTGGCAAATTGAACAGTTTTTACATAGTGTTTCTATGTCCTTGTTTATCTGTGGCCAGTAAACATCTTTCTTTGCTCTCAGTTGTGTCTTCACAATACCAAGGTGACTATTATGGAGCTGTTTAAGGATGATATCGCGTTGTGTTTCTGGTACAACAATGCGATCTCCTTTAAGGATCAGACCATCTTCGATGCTTAACTCGTCCCTCATCGAGTAGTATGGACGGATGTGTGTTGGAACTTCCCTGATAGAGCTTGGCCATCCATGGTATATCAGTTCTTTGAGAGAGTTAAGGATAGGATCTCTCATTGTGTCTTCTCTGATGTGTTCAAGCCGATTATCGCTAAACTTGACAAAATCAACTTTGATGTTTGGGGTAAGATCTGCTGTCTTGTTGGGGTTTGGTAGTCTGCTGAGAGCATCTGCAAGACCTATATCCTCTCCTGGGATATACTGAATATTAAAATCATAACCTTGTGTTTCCAATAACAGAGCTTGTAGTCGTGGTGGTGCTGAAGCTATTGGTTTTTTATGAATCATCTCAAGTGGCTTGTGATCTGAGAGAATTGTAAATGGGCGGTTGAAAAGAAATGTGTGGAAGCGTTTGATTCCAAAACGTACAGCTAGCATTTCTCTTTCAATGTTTGCAAGTTTCTTTTCGCCAGAACTTAATGATTTGCTTGCGTAAGCTACAGGACGAAGTTCTTTGGCATAGTGTCCTTCAGGATTTTTGTCTGGTTGCAAAAGTGCTGCTCCTAGGCCTTTCAGACTGGAATCAACCATGAGAAAAGTGGGTGCTTGCATGTCATAGTATTTCAAGCATGCATCAGATGATATGAGGGTCTTCAAGTGGTTGAATATGTGTTGGTAGTCTTCTGACCATTCATACGGAGTTTCATTCTGTAGTAGAGATCGCAAAGGTTCTGCAGCAGCTGACAAATTTGGTATGAATTGTGCTAGGAAATTGACAGCACCTAAGAATTGTTGCAGTTCCTTCTTTGTAGCTGGTGTTGGCATGTCATGAATATCTTCAACCTTTTTAGGGTCTGGTTTTACACCATTCTGGGTGTACTGCAATCCAAAAAATTGTATCTCCGTTGCCTTAATTGTACACTTTTTGCTGTTGAATGTTAGCCCATTGGCCTGTGCTACATGCATCAAGTTAATCAAGTTACGGTCGTGTTCTTGTTCCGACCTGCCGCAGACTACAATGTCATCCGCAATAGCCACTGTACCAGAACATTGCTCAACAATGTTGTCAATCTTCTGTTGAAAGATGTCTTGTGATACATTCAAACCAAATGGGAGTCTCTTGAAACAATATCTGCCGAATGGTGTTCGAAAAGTTGTAAGGAGTTGACTTTCCTCTGCTATCTCAACACTCCAGTATCCGTGTACAGCATCTAGTTTAGAAAAATATTTGGCATTGTGGAATCTGTGAGTTATCTCTTCCACTGTATGCATTTTGTGTGGACAGCGCTTTAGACTGTTGTTTAAGTGTTTTGGGTCAAGGCAAACCCGAAGAGAACCATCCTGCTTCAGAACGGTTGTGATACTACTACACCAATCAGAATGCTCTTCAACCTTTCTAATAACATCATTCTGCACCATCTTTTCTAGTTCTGTGGCAAGTTTCTGTTTAACATGTATAGGATACTTTCTAGGTGGGTCTATCTTTGGCTCAGCGTTGTCTTTTAAAAAGAATCTTGCCTTTCCTGGAAGTTTGCCTATTCTGTCGAACTGTTCTGGGAATCGCTGTTTAAGGTCATCTACTCCAGTGACGTGTAGAGTAAGATGTTCTTTTTTGTCAGCTTTAATGTTGTTAATAGTTACCACACTCAGCTTTTCGCACATTGGTAAACCCAAAATTGCAGGTCCTTCAACATCTACCAAGTAAAATGTTGACGATGTCCATTCAGAGTCTCTGTATAAACATTCAAGTGTTACTGCTCCGAAACAGTCTATACTTGTTCCATTGTAAGCTCTTAGCTTTGTCCTGCCACTCCTACTTTTTACATCCCTTGTGGGAAATCCTTGCTCATCCACCTTGTCAGGCATGATCTGTCTGAATATTCTTAAGGGTAGAGTGTTACCTTGGGCACCTGTGTCTATCTTGAACCGAATATATCTTTCTTTGTGCCTTTTGATTCCTGGTATTCGGAATTGTACCTTGCAGAAAGCCTGCGTTCTCTTTGGTTCATTACTGAAAGTTAGTATCTTCACAGTATCAAATGTGGAAGGATCACTTTCTTCACTGGAGTCAAGGTCCTCAGTCATCATAAAGTGTGTTTGTTTTGATGACTCTCTGCTGTGAAGGTTGTGTTGAGCACTGTCTTGTTTCCTCTTGAAACATAATTTTATCCAGTGACCCCTCTTTCTGCAGTAATGACATGTAGAGTCTTTAGCTGGACAGTGGTTTTGTATGTGGTTTAGGCCACAACATTTACACATAGCACCTCTGCTTGTGTTGTGTTTTTCTTGTTGCTTCGAACCGGTTGCTTTGTTTTGTTTGGGTTTATAGCTTTTTACTGCATCCACCTGGGCTGTTACTGTACCTTGCTGAATTTGTTTAATGTTTAGTGCTTGTGCCTCGTGTTTCCTGCCTTCATCCAGAAGTTGTTGTAAAGTTAGTGTATCACTCTGGCTCAGTATCCATTTCTGGAACTCTGGCATTGGTGTGCTGAGAAGGATCTGTTCGATAATTCGCTCTTTTTCTTCTTCTTTGTTAAATTTGCATACACTTGTTTTCTCCTTGATGCGAGTGAAAAAATCATCTAGACTTTCACCAGGTTTCTGTCGCAGGTGGTGAAGTTCTAATCTTGCCGCTCTAAAGTTCGTGTGCTTTATTATCAGACGTTTTTCAAATTCGTCCAATATGGCTGCGGGGTCTGTCGCCGACTCCACAGGCATGGCGGTAGCAAAACTGTTGTAAATTTTCAAACCTTCATCGTCCAATGCTTCTAGGATATATGGAGTTAGGGTTTGTCCTTCCAGACCAGTGGTCTTGGAATATAGATCTATGCGTTGGCGCCATAACAAGAAAGCTTCACTCTTATCATCTTGACCGGCGAATCTCATTTGCGGTGCGTTGCGATATTGTTTCGCCGCCATGGCTGACCTCGATGACGAAAATTAGCCGAATACTGTACTCACGTGTTATCGTGTAGCTGTTTTGCGTCAGTCCGGTATCGACCGCTGCCACCATGTAATGTTATGATGTATGTATATAAGCATTACCTCGTCATCTACACAAGCACACACATGTTTCAGAAAGCACTCAGTAAAAGCATGTTCAGTTTGTAGCCATGTTTATTTACAGGATGTCGTACATGTCAAGATTCGCATTATATTACAATGTGTGGTTCGTATTTTAATGTATTCATATTACAGTTTCCAGTCCTAATATGTAAATTCCTGGTCCTGAAGTTTTACAGTCTCTGTATTTAAATATGCGGGTTTACTCTTAAGGTTTCAGAGTTGCCTAAATACTGTCGAGCTGTCACTTTTGATATAGGAATTCTAGGTCCAATCCCTCTCTTTCTGGCTTCTTGGGAGTTGCTCGTATGACGTTGCGAAGCTGTCTGTTCTGTGTTTCTGAGTTCACTAGATTATATCTCTCATTCTCAGTTCAAATCACAGATGGTGTTTTCGCCGAATGTTCCTATTGAATTAATTGTATATTCCGGCTCTCACTTCAAACCAATCAAATCGAATCTCGTTCAGCACTACGTGGGTAGGGGCTTTTCAAATTCGAAAAATAGTACTCTCACTTGTTTCAAAATATTAAATTTAATATCCACGCGTGACCTCTTTATAATAAAACGTAATATAGTTCCGGTTGCACCTATCTGCCTCCCACAATATTGTGACCATGTTTTCTTGGCGTAATGTCTTCCGCCAAGATGTCTACCCTGACAGGTTATCCTATTATCGCCTTTATCTGCGTGCCTCTGCCAGACAGATGTCTGGTGTCGTGAAACGAGTGTAACCCACTACTTTGTTAATCACTATGTCGAGATACAGATTTGCTTCAACCAATCAACGAGCAACGTTCACCAGTCTCTGAGACAGAATAAATTAACGGCCATCTTGTTCACGCAAGATGGCGGATGAAAACTGAATAAAATTAGGCTGTACAGCGCTTGAGACTAAACCGGAGGAAACCAATCATTTTGCTCCGCCAGGAACCAACCAAACGCTTTCCTTAAGCATTTACCTACCTATATAATCGGGCGGATTTTATGCATAATCACACATCACCGACACGACGCCAGAGATACCGACCGACTGAAGAGGAGAAGCTGTCACCTTGATTTATAGCTTACCTGAGGGCATTGACCTGCACCTGCTTTGCTAAGTCGAGTCAAAAACTGGCCGGTTTGAATCTTAGAGGGTAAATATATTTACGATAACCTTTAGGAAAATAGGCTTTCAGCAGGTCTATAATGTTGGTATTTGTTGTGTGTCATTTATACTACCTATCAGGTTACTGATTGTATCTTGTGGAAATTAAGTATAATGATTGTATTTCCTATTATGATTGAATAGACAAAGACTAATAGGACTCATACCTCAATCTATTGTCTCCTATAACTCAATCTATTGTCTCACATGACTTCAGTCTATTATCTCCGATAAGACCAACTGCCATATAACCAAAACAGCCCTTGTTAGGACTCAACCTATTGTCTCCTATACTTCAATCTGTTATCTCAGACCAACTGCAATATAACCAAAACAGTCCTTGTTAGGACTCAACCTATTGTCTCCTATAACTTCAATCTGTTATCTCAGACCAACTGCAATATAACCAAAACAGTCCTTGTTAGGACTCAATCTATTGTCTCCTATAACTCAATCTATTGTCTCACATGACTTCAGTCTATTATCTCCGATAAGACCAACTGCCATATAACCAAAACAGTCCTTGTTAGGACTCAACCTATTGTCTCCTATACTTCAATCTGTTATCTCAGACCAACTGCAATATAACCAAAACAGTCCTTGTTAGGACTCAATCTCTTGTCTCATCTAACTCCAATCTATTGTCTCCTATAACTCCCACCTGATATATCACCAAACAGTCCTCGTCTCACATACTCCTATCATAAGAACATAACGTTATTGTTAGGATATATTATAGCACTTGTCAGAGAGGGCCTGGTATATTATAGGGGGAAGGACATTGTTGTATCACACCTAGGTGTACATATTATTGGATGTATTCATGTATTGAACTTATATTATGGGATGTATTCATGTATTGAATGTATTCATGCATTGAATTTATATTATTGAATGATATCCATGTATTAGTTTATCAGAAAGTGCAAGTAGACACCTGTCTTGTCTTGCTATTGCTAAATCATACTGAGCCATGTTGTCATTCATCATACATGCAGACACTGAGACACGCTCATATCATATACAATAGAAATAGGTGGGCTTGAGGACAGAAATTAGCCCCTATTTTTCCTTGTTACAGGTTTTATTCGTGTCCTAAAACCTGAGATCGTGGGTCGTCAATCAAGCTGCCTGGAACTCCGCAGGAGCATAGAGGTTGTCCTGACTCTACATCTTTGGTCCCCCTCAGTCTTGGGTGGGCTAAAGGAACGATACTCAGCCGATGTTGTGTGAACCAACCAAAGAAGAACAGACCTTAGAGAGATGAGTACACATTAGTACCATTTCTGTCAGCATTGTGAGCATAGAAACTGTCAGTGATGAGAAAGTGAAGTAGCATAGCAAGAGACAAAAATAACAGCATAGCTGATAAGTGTTATATCCTTAATTAACAGCACAGCTGATACATGTACTATAATTGAATAACAGCACAGCTGATATAATTTTTTGTTCCTATAATTGGAAAACTTATTGTAATATTTATTTACATATCTATATAAATATAAATATTTGTAAATCATATGTAAACTTACAAATTCATTACATTCCATTTTTCAACATTCACCCTTCAGCACAAGAGTAGATAGTGTATATACTAAATAAATAATAAGGAAATTGTATTTGAACGACTTGTCAATTTTATCAGTGTTAAGTAAAATCTGTTTCCTTGGTTTTTTAATATCTCAGTTAGTTACACAGCGGAGGTGGCACTTTATGTCGGTCTCCTCTCTACTATTGTTTCGAGATCAGATCATTCACAGCCGTAACTAATTTGTGATACCAGTAGTCCTCTCAGACACTGGGACTTCACCATTTTCTGCAGAAATTCTATTTCTGTAATTGTCAGTACTATACTGATCCAAGAGCCAAATAAAACCTCTCGCCACATCTGGTCAGACAATGTTGTCTTCTTTCATCGTACGCACAATACAAGCTTGTGTCAACACGATCAGCAGCTGTTCACTGGGATTAAATGTTGGACCGACACGTTTCCACAAGTGGTCAGACGGATTTAAAGCGATAAGCGGGTGATCGTTCTGATGACTTGGTATTGTTACGATAATACCACAGTTCACCTGGCAGAACGTAAATACGTCATCGGAGTGGTAAACAAGATAAAGACAGTCCTATAGCAAATACTTCCATAGGGGAGTGGAGTGTTAGAGACTTTCCCCTACTAGATTCAGCATAGAGAAAAAAATGGTGCATAAAATATGCCACATAATAATGAATGAAAGGGAAAAAATTATGCCAAATAAAAGCGATGAGTGAGAGGAAGAGAAAAATGAAGAAAAAAGTGATACTGAAGGAGTGGACGTGAGATCGCACAACCGTATCGTCTCAGTGACGAAACCAGCTCCAAGGTCAATCCCAACAAAGCCTGTGTGCTTTGGTTCATAATTTCATTTCATAACCCTCCACTCCCAAAGGAGCATAGGCCTTCAACAAACACATGCCAAGTCCTCCTGTCCCGTGCCATCATCTCAAGTTCTTTCCATGTTCTCCTCATCATTTTCACCTCTGTTTCCAACTCTCTTCTCCATGTACTTCTTGGTCTTCCTCTGCCTCTCTTGCCCTGGGGGTTCCAGAACAAGGACTGCCTTGTAATGCTATCAACAGGTTTCCTCAGTGTGTGTCCTATCCATCGCCATCGTCTTCTTCTCATCTCTTGTTCCACTGGCACTTGTCTAGTTCTTGTCATCAGTTCCACGTTGGTAACCTTGTCATACCATTTTAATCCCTCTATTCTACGCAAGCACCCATTTATGAAAGTCTGTAGCTTTTTGGTTGTTGTCTTTGTTGTTCTCCATGTCTCAGAGCCATACAATAGGACTGACTTCACATTTGAGTTGAAGATTCTTATTTTCGTGTTGGATCCTATTTCTCTTGATCTCCATATATTTCCCAATGCAATGAAAGCTCCTCTTGCCTTTTGTATTCTTATTTTGATATCGCTGTCTGTCCCTCCAACTTTGTCTATATTACTGCCAAGATATGTGTATGATTCTACATCTTGTATTGGTGTTTCTTCAAGTTCAACCCTGTTATCATTACCTGCATTTATTCTCATTATTTTTGTCTTTTCCCTGTGTATTTTCAGACCCAATTGCTGTGACCTCTCATCGAGTGTTTTCAATTTGTCCTGCATCTGATTACGGTTATGGGACAGAAGAGCCAAGTCATCAGCAAAATCCAGATCATCCAACTGCTTAGTCAGAGTCCACTGGATTCCATTTCTGTTGTGTGTTGTCGATGATCTCATAACCCAATCTATTGCCAGCAAGAAAAGAAATGGAGACAAGAGGCATCCCTGTCGCACTCCTGTTCTTATCCCAAACGGTTCTGTAAGCTGTCCTTCGTGAAGAACTCTGCATGTCATGTCTTCATATGTTTTCTTTATTAAATTAATGATCTTCAGGGGAACTCCATAATGCCTCATCAATTTCCAAAGTGATTCTCTGTCTACACTGTCAAATGCCTTTTCGTAGTCCACAAATCCGATGTATAGTGGTGAATTCCATTCCAGACTTTGTTCAACTATTATTCTCAAAGTGGCTATCTGGTCTGTACATGATCTGTTTTGTCGAAAACCTGCTTGTTCATCTCTCAGTTTCTTGTCTATGGACTCTTTTAATCTCTCAAGGATAATCCTGTTTAATACTTTTCCTGGCACTGATAGTAACATTATTCCTCTATAATTTGTGCACTCTTGTAAATTTCCCTTCTTAGGCAACTTAACCAGATATCCTTCCTTCCATTCTGCTGGTATCTCTTCCTTTTCCCAGACTTTACCAAGTAATTTATATAACATCTCTGTAGCCGTGTCGATATCTGCTTTGATGGCCTCTGCTGGAATGCCATCAGGTCCAGACGCTTTTCCATCTCTTAGAAGCTTTATGGCTTTCTTTATTTCTTCCTTCGTTGGTCTTTCACCGTTAATTTGTAGCTCTTCTTCTGCTGGCTGGATGTCCGGCGGGTTTTGTGGAGCTGGTCTATTGAGAAGGTCCCCAAAATATTCTGTCCACCTCTTCATTTGCTCTTGTATATTGCTGAGCAGTTTCCCATTCTTGTCTTTTATGAGGCAACTTGTTTGCTTGTATTTCCCTGTTAGCTTCTTTGTGCTGCTATACAGTTCTCTCATATTTCCTTTGGCTGCAGCATCTTCTGCCTCTCTTGCCAACTCCTCAATATACTTCCTCTTGTCTCTTTTGATACTTCTTTTTACTTCTTTGTTTGCTTCTGTGTACACTTCTTGAGCCTTGGCTTTGGAACTTCTGGTTTTGCTTGTGTTTAACTCTGCTTTCTTGTTTTTTCTGTCTTTTATCTTATTGATGGTTTCTGTTGTTATCCATGCTTTTTGTTGTCTTTCCCTTTTCCCCAGTATTTCTTCACATGTCTCCTTCCATACTGTTTTGACCTGCTGCCAATAGTCTTCTGTATTCTCTACATCTTCCAGCTGTTGGAGCACTTGGAATTTGTTGGATACTGTGACCGCAAATTTGTCTCTTGTTTCTTGATTTCTTAGCTGTCCTACATTAAACTGTTGTCTATAATTTTGCATTGTTGCATATCTCTTGAGTTTCATTTTTACTTTGGCTATCAGAAGATGGTGATCTGATGCCACATCTGCTCCTCTATATACCTTTACATCCTGCAATGATGATCTAAACTTCTTGTTTATGCATATATGATCAATCTGATTTTCTGTTCTATGGTCTGGTGATATCCATGTTGCCTTGTGTATTCTCTTATGTGGAAACATGCTTCCTCCTATAGCCAGTTGATTTGAAGCACAGAAGTTTGCGAATAGTTCTCCATTTTCATTCATTACTCCTAGCCCATGTTTTCCCATGACTTCTTCAAATCCGGTGTTGACTGTACCTATCTTTGCATTCATGTCACCCATCAAAATTGTGATGTCTCTTCTTTTTACTTTATCCATAATTTCCTGTAGTTTAGTATAAAATGCTTCTTTCACAGACTCTTCTTTGTCATTAGTTGGTGCATAACATTGGATGACATTTACATGAATTTTCTTTTTAGCTGTTTTGAAAGTAGCTGTTATTATTCTGGGTCCAACAGCTTCCCATTCAATGAGTGCTTTCTGTGCTTCTTTAGATAACATAAGAGCTACCCCTTCACTGTGGTGTGAACTTTCGTCTTCATGTCCTGAGGACAGCACCAATTCACCTGTGATGAGTTTCTTCCTGTCTACCCCCTTCCACTTTGTTTCACACATTCCCAGAACCTCGATTTTGTATTCCCTCATTTCTGCTGCTACTTGCGCCACTTTCCCTTGTTCGTTTAATGTCCGAACATTCCAGGTGCCAAATCTGGAAGTTCTCCTAGAAGAAAGAAGGTTAGTCAGCAACACAGACTCCTTTCGGCTTTCTCTGTGTTGCATCATACGCCTCCCCGCGAGAGGACCTTCCCCTGTCTTGGATGGCTGTGTTTTATTTTCTTTATTTGACTTGTCCATATTTGTTGAAGTTTTTTGTGGTTTAAATTTTTTTACAGGATGGTGTAACCAGCCCCATGCCCAACCCTCCTTAGTCGCTTTTTACGACATGCTTGGTAGGGGACAGTGTTACTATTCTTTGCTCCCCTTTCGGGCCCCGGTAACACACGGGTGCACCTGGAGCAGAGACTACTGTTTCTCTTGTATCATCAGCTGGTCTTGTCTGTAATCGAGTATGGCCTGGGAATACTCACGCGTCAATATCAAAATGTGAACGACTGGAACGCATTCAAAATGAAGGGATCCGTATAGTCGTGGGCTGTACGCGAGATTCTCCCATTGTGACAATGCGGGACATGCTTGGATTACTGTTAGTTAGATCCAGATAAGCGATGGCCCTGGTAAAAGCGTATATGCGAGTAACCACAGACAAAAGGCATCCCCTGCATGCGAACATAGCTGACATCAAAGGAGCAAGAATAAAGAGGGGGATGTCATCGATGGCGCAGGCAGAGGCGACTATTAGATAGGTGGCCACCGTTGAAAATATAATATATAACAATAAATGAGGAGGCAGCTTTAAAACTGGTAAGGAAACAAATATATAAAGTAAAAAAATAATAAAATGGTATGAAATCAGTTTTACAAGTTAAAGGTACACAGGAAACACGGGACGTTTCGGGTTTCCCCCTTCGTCAGCCACAGTTACAAACAGGTGACAATGACAAGAATTACATACAGGTCAAAGAAATACGAGGATGAGAAACATATCCAAAAAGAGCAATACAAGCAGATGAAAAAGTAAACAACAACAGGTGATGAGCGAAAAAAGAACAATAATAACGCAAGAAAATCGCAAAACCAGAAAGAAATATCGAAACAAGAAAGTAAATAATCAACGAAATGCAAAAGAAATTAACAAAATTGCTAAAACCAGTCCTGATCTATTGTGGCCGTGTACATAGTTGTTCCTTTGGAAACAGGCTATACTCCAACAAGACGGAGGAATCACAGACTACCCCATAATTTTATATTTTATGAGAAACAGAATATAAAAAATTATAATGTCACATATTTAGGACAGAGTCGCTTCCACACGCCATTTCTAATAATTGGGTGATTTCCCCTGACCAATCGGATAGCTCAGATTTACCCCGGGGAATATAGAACAGGACGCCATCTGGCAGTAGAATGAAAGAGCGCAACTCAAGAGGTCGTATCTGGTCCAGCTCTACATATTTCTTAGTTTGAGGAAGTCAACTTCATACATTTATTTTAAAATGTGCATTTCAGGACATTGAGTGGTTTTATATTTCTTACTTGCGTAAGTAGTGACTATCATTCAATGTATATTTTGAATAGAGCTCCCAACCCTAGTCGCAGCAGAACTAGGTTCGAGGATTTGAGTCAATTTGCAAAAACTAGTCTTACACCTCAAACCGTGTAGAGCAGAAAATATCCTTGTGTTGGAAAGTATTTAGCTCAAGGAATACTTATGATGATAAAGAAAACAAGGACAAATCTGAAGAGATGGGTAAATGTCGTCGAACCTAAGATAAGACAGTAACTTAAAGGAAGGAACACGGTGGAATGAGAAAGTTCGCCATATTTGACAATTGAGTAGGCCTATGAGACAAAGATGCAAAAAGGGATTTTTGCATCGATGAAAGCATCTGATGAGATGTTAAAACTTTATTATGCTTATTATTGTAAAAATGTTCTGAATTCCAGACTTTGTTGAAATTTAAGTTTCATGCTGAAAGATATTAAAAGTTTTGCATGAAATCGAACGCTGTTGAAAAGGTGAATTACTACAGTTTTGAGATTAAGCTAAGAAATCTATCCATTTCAATTAAATTCGCTACATCAACACCTAAGAGAAGAAAATCGAACCTGGTAACACAAATTTAGGAGAGAAATCTAGATCCCTGGTGATTAGGCCAGTTAAACATCTGCTCTCTGTAAAGTAAACTGAAAATACTGCATATACCGGCACTGCCACATGATGGTAATATGGTGCCGTTCCAGTCCTAAGGAACACCTGCCCCGGCCACACTATGTAGTTATATCCGTGACTTCCACAGACGTTACCAAACTAGCGCTCTTCTGTTTAATTCCACGGATATAACTACTTAGATCATGACTGGTTTTAGCAATTTTGTTAATTCCTTTTGCGTTTCGTTGATTATTTACTTTCTTGTTTCGATATTTCTTTCTGGTTTTGCGATTTTCCAGCATGAGAATGGAGGTAGAGGCAGCTACTGCTGCCTTAAGATGGCTGTCTGAGACTTTATTAACAAAGGCAGTTATTGTATCAGACTCACAATCCATGCTTCGAAAGGTCCAAAATGGATGGCTTCGACATGAATGGAAAACCTCCACAGAAACATCGAATCTTCAAGAACTGATATGGATCTACTGTCCTGGTCATGCAGGGGTACACGGCAATGAAAGAGATAACAGATTAGCTTCAAGAGCACCCATAGAGGGTGCATTGGACATGGATAAGAGAAAATACTGAAGGCAATTCATGATCGTCTATTAGAGAATGACACTGCAATCGATGAATCATTAAGGTTAAGACTGCTGGAATTTGGCATCAAACGTAAAACCGCCGTGTATACAACCAGTGCGCAACAGGAACAATTAGCATTCATACCCTTCGACATTTGCTGAGGGAGACTGAGCACCTATGAGTTTGCCCGGAGTGCAATGACGTCGATTCTGATTAACAATAACAATTTGTTTTTTATTGTAATAGTTTGTTTTGGAAAGGGGAGGTCACACACACACACATACGTTCACACAATTGTACAGTTTTGATTTACTATATTTGGACTGAGTTGAGGGGGGGGGGGGGGGGGGGAAGAGAAAATACTATATTTAGATATCGGAAATCAAATTTTATTATCTGTTTCTTTTGTTGAATCATATAGGGCAGTGATTCCCAACATGTTCACATCTAAGGACCACTTTTCCAACTACATATAAGTTGCGGACCACCCGTTTTTGTAATATCGCAATGCTATAAACACTTAACTGTTTTCAATAGATGAATAGGCCTATATTCAATAACAAAAGTTGTTAATTATTTGCCAGATGACAAGGAAATTGTAAGGTAATAGTAATGTAAAAGTAATGTAATAGTAATGTAATAGTAATGTAACAGTAGTGTAATAGTAAAATTATGGTGGTAGTAGCCGTCATTGTCATATCACATCGTGTTTTGTGTTCCGCTGATGCAATGACGGTTATAACCGCAACCCAAAGAAACTTGCTTAATGAACCAAAATTAGGTGTTTGAATGCAGAAACAGTAAAATTATGCTTCCACTGTTCCAAAAAGTTTGAAAGTTCATATTGCATTTTTTTTTTTTAATTTCACCATCCTCAGTGTCCGTCAAAGTGTTAACAAAGTATCGTATATAATATACGATCACTAAAAACGTAGGGAGGATCAGAGCAAAACCAAAGCACTTAATACCAAATCAATAACGCAGCCGCGGACCACCTGATAATGCACCGCGGACCACAGGTTGGGACCCACTGATCTAAGGCAATCTAGGCTGCAAATTGTCTGACGTTTGCCATGGCGTCTCGTGATGTCTGTAGTGTATATGGCAGTGGTAGGCACCCCAGAAGCTGTGGTCAGAGCCGAATTATTCATTTTAGACCCATTAGACACGGGCCTAGGACCCCAAGCTTACAGGGGCACCCGCGAAAAAAATCACCGAAGAAATATGTTTTGGAGAAAACGTCGGGATCCCTAAACAATTTGTTAAAATTCAATGCTTTTAATTTGTTTCCGTTCTAAAATAAATAGTTAAAGTTGTTATCTTGAATCTGCAACACTTTATATCCTAATTATAACCTATCAAGGATTGAACTGGATACTTTATCTTAAAAAAAAATGAAATGTGAGAGACCCTACCTTATGGAATATGATAAAGAGAGTGCTTAAGTTGGTCCTGTACGTAACAGACGCAGTGCTGAAATTAAAACATTGCTTGAACGTAGACTTACTAGTACAATTCGCAGACAACAAACTTCAACTCCGCCTAATCCGGTCCCAAGCCCGGTTGAAAAAGAAGGAGGGCGGCCTACATGGAGGCCGTAAGGAGGCAGCCCCTCCACCATGCAAAGGCACAACAGGCCAATCACTTGTTTGCTTTAAATCATGTTTATGCGAACTACAAGAGAGAAAACCGGACTGATTCTAAAGGCGACGAACTGAAACGGACTACGACTTATGGAACTTGGAACACAAGAAGTATAACTGGGAAAGAAGAGAAGCTGGTGGAAGAGATGAGGAAAGCAAAACTAGAAATCCTGGCTATAACGGAAACAAAGAAAAAGGAACAAGAAGTCATTGATCTCGATGGCAACACACTGCTCTACAGTGGTGTACCCACATCTGAAAGAGCTAAAGGGGGCGTGGGTTGCATTGTGGCCAAAAACCAAAAAGATAGTATCAAGGGATGGAACTTTGTCTCGGAGCGCATTATGGTTGTAAAACTAAAAGAAGGAGAAACCATAATCAACCTGGTTATAGTGTATGGGCCAAATGAGAATGAGAGGTCAAGGAGGAATTCTCCGAGCTGCTTCAAATGACAGTGGATGACTGCCTAGATGAAATTATCATGCTCGGAGATTTTAATGCCAGAGTTGGAAATGACCATGCTAGATGGGGTGGAGTTATCGGAAGATATGGAGAAGATACTCTCAACGACAATGGAAAGCGACTCCTTAGATTCTGCAGTGAGCAGAATCTGATCATTACAAACACAAAGTTCCCCCATAAGCACATACATGCATACACTAAATGTGATCCAACAAAGAATGAGAAGTCAGTGATCGACTATGCCATAGTTAGGAGGAGCTCATTCAAATATGTCCGTGATGCTAGGGTCTGGAGGGGGCCAGAGATTGGAAGTGATCACTACCTGCTTACAATCAAAAGAACAACTGAAAGAGTTGCTCAGCCTAGGAACTGCCCAACATCACGCAAGAAACCAAGTAAACAAACGGGAGAAATGAGCATTAAGACCTACAAGCTGAGAGAGCCTGAAATTAAGACCAGATATCAGGGGCTTATTGCTACAGCGGTAAGAAACACAGAAGAACAATCTGATGACTTGGAAATCCTCTGGCTTAAAACTGATTCCGTACGCAAGATCTTTTAAAAGACGCAATGGTTGACCGCTGTGACCGCAAGATCTTTTAAAAGACGCTAATTTATTTCGTTGTTTCTTTCTATTCTGATATTTTATACTGCCCGGAATTTATCTCGAACGGAAGTAAACAAAAAACTGGGCAAATTTCAACAAGCTTCAACGTCTTTTATTTGCGTTTGAAGGGATTTTTTCACATTTATCTTCATCTTTAATCGTGTTTTGTCGTATCGCCATAATAGCCGAAAACACACAAGAGATGTTACTAATATGTGAACAGTGAACAAACTGTGTGATCAACCATAACTTTCTTACTTTTTCTGTGTTTCTAAATGGATTACCTGCACAAAGAGAGCAGTGAAACTGTATTGTGATCACAATTTATGTTACAAGCCTTACGTAAGTCGAAAATTTTTGTTCAAAATTTCAAGTTATCTTTTTTCCGTGTACATGTTATCTGTTATAACATAAACGTAACATAAAATTAGCGAGAAAGGCATATGGATTTATATTGTTCATCCAATGTACTTTAATTTGATATATAATATGTTATACTTAACTCATGATTAGACACACATTGTCAGTAAACGTAAATTATGTATGTGTAAAGTTTTGGGGGTTAAAAATAATTCCGTCCAGAGCTGAAAATAATTACGTACGGAAAGAGTTAAATTCAAGGACATCATAAAGACAGCTGCTGCAGAAGCATGTGGTGAAGTTAGTCTTGGGAACAAGAGAAAAAGGACACCTTGGTGGACAGAGGAAGTCAAAGAGAAAATAAGAGAGAAGAAAATGGCATGGAAACAATACTTAGGAGCTAAAAACACAGCAGGACAAATAGAGAAATATAGAGAATATGTGACACTCAGAACAGAAGCAAAGAACAAGGTGCTAGCAGCAAAACAGAAGTCCTGGGAAGAATTTGGAGAAAAGCTAGAAAAAGATGCGCAAGAAAACCAGAAATTGTTCTATAAGACCCTAAAGAACTCGAGGAAGGTAAAAAAGGCACTCTCAAATTTATAAAGGACAAGCAAGGCATAGTGCTTTGTTACGAGTAGATCCTATGGAAGGGAAGTGATCTTTGGAATGTTTTTGGACAAGTTAAATTGTGGGTTGCGGCACTTGTACGCTCGATTAAGCGGAGGCTTGTTTAACTTTATAATAGAAATATCTCCTTCTATTTTGAGTGACAGAGTTGTCGTGAGAAATTCTAATCCACATATATAAATTAAAACGTAAATGTAAAGCCTAATAAATAAATTTAATGAAAGGAAAGAAGAATGGTAAAGAACAGTGCTGTCACAATGACTGTACTCGAAATCCCCCTTGTTTTCTCCTTCGTCTGCAAATTGTAACGTTTCACGTTGATAGTAAAAGCCTACTGCTTCAATACCCGCTTTCTACGATAAAACGTGTACTGCCTTTCTAAGAAAAACCTTGAGATACGCAAGCTGACCTATATTTAATATTCCATTCATGTCATTTTATACACTAAGTTACCATAAACGAAAGACAGATGGACTAAGGATAGAAAGAAAGGGAGGGGCTGAAAGCCGGAATGCAGGCAATACTACCACAGTCTCGCGATACACAATTACTACCATCACGCGTGTAAGGCCACAAGCACTAGCTTTTTTTCAAATCGACAGTGATAAAAAACACTACCCATACGAGTTAGGTTTTAAAAACTTACAAAACGCTTATTAGGAAACACGACATTATACTGGTTTACGTTTGAAAACATTACAGTACCCAGACACCACATCGTATTTGAAGTGAACAGGAGGTAGAAGAAAATGCATATTTTGAACGCAGCCCCTTGGCCCAATTAAATTTATATATTTGGGTTCCTTAGGACTTGCTGACAAAGAATATGTTAAACGTTACGCAAATAGTCTAGGAATTAACAAATTATAGCCAAAAGAAATAGTGAGGGATGTCAGACAACACCAGAATCAGAATCGCTCAGTGGCAGATTTTCACACCACCATTGTACGGGAAATAGGCTGACATGTTACCTTCTATTTGATTGGCGGAAAATAAATGTAAGGCTAAACACGATTAGTCGGACTATAAATACTACTTCTTTGTTGCTAGGGGAAACAGTAGTAGGGTACTTTTTTCAAACGCTTATGTAAACATGGCTCGATTGGTTAGACCCGCCAATATAGTCAATCAGAGGCGTCAGGTCAGCACCACATTTTCAAATAAACTTACTAAAGAACCAGTGCGTTGAGCGCCAGTGCATATTTTTCTAAATAAAAGCCTGGGACATCGGCAGATCGAAATTGTGCTATATTCATTGCCAGTCAACGTAACTGTGTATTATTCCATGAATTGTGGGACCGTGGTCCTAAAGTTATTGAGCAGCACCTGGTCTGAGCTTTGCTGAATCTAGAGGCTGACAGCATACTCCTGGGTCCAGATAGTGACCAGTGAGGTGTCTCCAGAACACAGGGAGGCTATCGAGCAGAGGAGTCTTTTCCTGCCGCCGTCACGAAAGATAAGCGTCTGTGGCCAGAGGAGCTCAACATTATCCCCCCCCCCCTCAAAATCTGACTTTATAATAAAACAGAGGGAAAATACAGTGTTTAAATTGATAGGAACTGTGAACTTTTCCCCATATTATTTCCAAGATAAACAAACACTTGAAGTCATGATGACAAATAACAACATAGCTTGAAAAAACAAAACCAGTATTACCTCATATTACTACTACACAACTGACACACATAGGATAATATTAATAAAATATGTCACTACAAGGTTCATATTGATAAATTCTGTACATATAAATTGTAATTACAATTGATTGTGATTCCTGGTTCACTTTGTATTTGAATCAGGACACATATATTAGTGAGAATAATTAATACATATTTATATTTGAAACTTTACCAGTGCCTCATTTAAGATAGTCTTATAGAGTGTTACCAAGACAAGCATGGGAAACAAAGAGCCAGGGATCCAGACCTCCAGGACGACCCAGAGTCCGCTGGGAGGACAACATTAGACAATCTTTGAAGGACCGAGGACTAGAATGGAACCAGGCCAGGAAGAAGACAGCTGATAGAATGGTCTGGCGCTCTCTCTTCCAAACCTCTACACCTCACGGTAGAAGGGGAACGACTAAGTAAGTAAGTAAGTTATAGAGTGTTAAATGTGTGTGAGTGTCACAGTGTTGTCAAGTGTGGTGGAATAAATTAAATTGTTTATCTGTCTGTTGTTGTTGTGACTTACACTTCATCATATACATACCCTAGACATTTAACGTAGTCATCACAATATTCCAGAATAATTCTGACTGAGGTATAATGTGGTAGCAAGTAAGGTTATCTGCAAAACACTACACCTATTAGATACAGATACCTTCACAGCTGATCTCAGTCAGTACACTAAGTCCCCTATAAATATTTATAACATCCCACTTTACCACATATATTGGGGTCTCGCTCCAGGGATATTGAACTTTCTCCTGTTATAGATATTGGGAATAATAAGAATTAAAAGGTATCCTTGGGTGAAAATAAATAACGTTGAGCTCTCAGTGCCTGTGGTGTCTTTGGATAAGTAATATTAGATTGTATTGTTTAGTTAGACATTACATACATTTACCTGCTAGAAAATGGCGGACCTGGCCAAATTTCGATCTGCTGCTGTACAGACTGCGAAAGAGTTAGGAATGGACGGGCAAATTATGATTGCTTATGTCACTGCTGAATGTGACAAATATATTGAACGGGAAGAACGAAGATTAGAAAAAGAGGCCGAAAGAAAATTAGAATCTGAAAGGTTAGCCGAAGAAAAGAGGTTAGAGGCTGAAAAGGAAATTAAGAAGTTACAATTTGAGGCTGAGGCTGAGACTAAGAGGTTGCAGATTGAGGCTGACAAAGAGGCTAAAGCATTGGAAGCCGAGGAAAGAAGACAGGCTGCAGAAGAAAGAAGATTGACTGCAGAGAGGGAAGCAGAAAAGGAGGAGAAGAGATTACAAAGGGAACATGAGTTACGACTAAGGGAGTTTGAGTTTCAAGGCCATGCTCCTGAAAATGGTGCCAGTCCCTTTACCTCTGATGCTACTGCTAGTCAGGGAGCCTCAACCTCAGCTATGAATTTTCATTTAGATCATTTTGTTGAGAAAGACGATGATATTGAGAGCTATCTAAATAGATATGAACTATTAGCTACCACGTATGGGTTAGAGAGAGAAAGGTGGAGCTTAAAGTTATCTCAAGGACTTCGTGGGGCAGCTTATGAAGTTTTTGCCAAAATGAGCAGAGGTGATCAGGAAAATTATGACATGCTAAAGCAGGCTCTTTTGTTAAGATATGAAAAGAATGCAGAATTTTATAGGAAAAAATTTAGGAATGCTAAACTACTGTCAGGTGAAACCTATCACCAGTTCTCTGCACGAATAGAGACATACTTGGAGAAATGGACTTCTCTGGGGAAAACCCAAGATCTTAAGGAAATGGTCCTTATAGAACAATTAAGAGAGTCCATGGCTCCAGACATGAGAAAGTTTCTCATGGAACAAGGTGCAGAGAGGCTGGGTGAGTTGCTAAATGTTGCTGAAAGGTATCAAGCAGCTCAAGCAGAGGTATCAGGTAATAAAAAGAAACAGGTGGAAAATTTTAGGGCACCACAGAACTTTAATAAATTTGATCCTAGAGATCAAAACAAAGGTAAGCACCAATTTGATAGGCCACGGTATGACAATAAAAATAAAATCCCACAATTCGATGAAAGGAAATATGATGAAAGAAAATCTTTCAACCAAGGGAAAAGGTGGTGTAAAAATTGTAAGATGAACAATCATGACACTGACCGTTGCAGAAGGAAACCTGTGTATATGGCAACCCTTCAGGTCAGGTCGACCTCAAGAAAGGAGGAGGATATTATGTTAGATACCACTCCAGAAGAGATGAGGAAGGCACAGGCTGGGGATAAGACCCTCAAGCCTTGTTTCAGGAAATTGTCAACTTGTCATACAACTCCAGGCAAGGGAGATTTTTACATGAAAAACAAGTTGATGTATAGGAAGACTGGAGCTAGATCCAAAGGTCAGGGACAGCTGGTACTTCCTAAAAGATATAGGGCAGAATTAATAAGGAGCCTACATGTGAAACCAGATGGGGACCATGAGAAAATAGGTACCATCATCCAAAAGGTGGCTCACAATTATTATTGGCCCAAGGCAAGATGGGACATTGAGAATTTTGTAGAAAGGTGTAGCATAGCACATGAGGGAACACCCACAAGTGGGAACATTGATCAGGACCTGGACACGCCACGGGGCAAAATTAGGCCTGACAATAAAAAGAAAAATAAATTTGATAAAGTGGACCAAATGGAATGGGAAGCCCCTTTTCACGGACAAGCTTCACTTAACTGTTTTACAATGGCCACTATGCGGAGAGGGCAAAGAGATGTCTTACCCCAGGATAAGCCGAAAATCCCTCAATCGGACTTAAACAAACTGGAGGAAGAAGATGTAGAGAGGAAATCTCTCATCAAGAATTTTAAGTGGGGAGAAAGCCCCAAGAGAAAAAATTGGTAGCGGTCGTTTTGTGCATGATAATTCTGGGAAGAAAAATCATCACTATAGCGCTTCGAGTGGAAGAGACCATACCGGTGCATGGACAAATAGGTCCACACAATTAAAGGTCCATATGTAACGCTGTTAAGAACGTGGACTGATGAAAAGGCAGAGGAAAATATTACATCCTCATACCAATATGTGAATGAGCTGACCACTCGTTTAAAAACTGGCTGGAAACTTGCCAATGAAAATTTGAAACAAGCCAGGAAGAAACATGCTGCCTATTATAACAGGAAAGCTAAAGACAGAGATTTGGCTGTGGGAGAGAAGGTACTGCTTCTTCTACCCGGTAGTCAGAATAAGTTACAAATTGGATGGCAAGGTCCATATACAGTTCTAGAGAAGGTGTCTAGAACAAATTATAAGATAGATAAGAAGGGGAAAGAAAAAATCTATCATGTGAATCTCCTGAAGAAATATTTGGAAAGAGAACATCAGGAAGAGACACACTTGTTGACCTTGTCCATTGCCATGGAGATGAAAAAGGAACCACTTTCATCATTTGAATATCCATTACACCCCTGTGAGACAGCGGCACAGGTGAAAATCAGTACACATTTAACGAAAACTCAGAAAGAGAGAGTGCAACAGGTTCTAGATAATCATGCAGAGGTGTTAACAGACCGACCAGGGCATACAAACCTATTGGAATATGATATGAAACTGATAGACCCCACACCTGTCTGTATGAAACCCTATTCGATTCCTTTTGCTAAGGAGAAAGCTTTGAAGGAAGAGATAGACTATTTGTTGAAGGAAGGAATTATTTCACACAGTGAATCTTCGTATAGTTCCGGTGTTGTACTCTTAAGGAAGCCCTCTGGAGAACATAGACTCTGTATAGATTACAGGAGACTGAATGCTATTACAGAAGGACAGGTGGATCCATTGCCGGATACAAATCAGCTGTTTGCCAGACTAAATAAAGCTAAATATTTCTCAAAAGTGGATCTGAGTAAAGGATACTATCAGATTCCAGTAAAGCCTGAGGTTAGACCATACCTAGCTTTTAGTACCTCAGAAGGACACTATGAGTTTAATAGATTGCCATTTGGATTGAAGAATGCGCCTAGTGTCTTCTCTAGAATGATGAGAAAATTATTGGACCCTCTGAATAATCCATGTATCACAAATTTCATGGATGATATCCTTATAGCAACAGAAACATTTGAGGAACACATTGACTCTCTGAACATGCTGTTTAATCGACTTAGGGAAGCGAATTTAACAGCCCGACCAACCAAATGTTGCGTTGGATGTAAAGAATTGGAATTCTTGGGACACACAGTTTATCAGGGAAACATGACCCCTGACCCAAAGAATTTAGAGAAACTAAAGAAAGCCCCGAGACCACAAACCAAGAAAGACGTGAGATCCTTTGTCTCATTATGTGGTTTCTACCAAAAGTATATCAAAAACTTTAATTCCATATGTGCACCGTTAACTGATTTGACACGTAAAGGAAATCCAGATCGAATTACATGGACACCACAATGTGAAATGGCTTACCAAGAATTGAAGGAAAAGCTCACAAGTAAACCTATTTTGAAATTACCTGACTTAAGTCAAGAATTCATAGTAAGGACGGATGCCAGTAATATTGGGTTAGGTGCAACTTTGCTACAGAAATCAGATGCATTGGATGGGGAATTAAGCCCAGTGGCATATGCTAGCAGAAAGTTGAATAAAGCTGAAACCAATTACTCAACTAGCGAAAAAGAATGTCTTGCAGTAATATGGGCGATAAAGAAATTCAATATTTATCTGTATGGGAAGGCATTTAAGTTGCAAACGGATCACAAACCTTTGTCGTTTCTAGCACAGGCTAGACATGAGAATTCTAGATTACTCCGTTGGTCATTATTGATGCAGCCATTTGAGTTTAGCATAGAGTATATAAGTGGAAAAACAAATCTGGGAGCGGATTTTTTAAGCCGCCATCCGTGTGATGAGAATCACCCTAAACCCCAGGAATAATAATAAATTTCTCTATGTGTATATAGAATTATAGACTGACATATAACGTCTGTTTTAAGTGGGGAGGATTTGTCGTGAGAAATTCTAATCCACATATATAAATTAAAACGTAAATGTAAAGCCTAACAAATAAATTTAATAAAAGGAAAGAAGAATGGTAAAGAACAGTGCTGTCACAATGACTGTACTCGAAATCCCCCTTGTTTTCTCCTTCGTCTGCAAATTGTAACGTTTCACGTTGATAGTAAAAGCCTACTGCTTCAATACCCGCTTTCTACGATAAAACGTGTACTGCCTTTCTAAGAAAAACCTTGAGATACGCAAGCTGACCTATATTTAATATTCCATTCATGTCATTTTATACACTAAGTTACCATAAACGAAAGACAGATGGACTAAGGATAGAAAGAAAGGGAGGGGCTGAAAGCCGGAACGCAGGCAATACTACCACAGTCTCGCGATACACAATTACTACCATCACGCGTGTAAGGCCACAAGCACTAGCTTTTTTTCAAATCGACAGTGATAAAAAACACTACCCATACGAGTTAGGTTTTAAAAACTTACAAAACGCTTATTAGGAAACATGACATTATACTGGTTTACGTTTGAAAACATTACAGTACCCAGACACCACATCGTATTCGAAGTGAACAGGAGGTAGAAGAAAATGCATATTTTGAACACAGCCCCTTAGCCCAATTAAATTTATATATTTGGGTTCCTTAGGACTTGCTGACAAAGAATATGTTAAACGTTACGCAAATAGTCTAGGAATTAACAAATTATAGCCAAAAGAAATAGTGAGGGATGTCAGACAACACCAAAATCAGAATCGCTCAGTGGCAGATTTTCACACCACCATTGTACGGGAAATAGGCTGACATGTTACCTCCTATTTGATTGGCGGAAAGTAAATGTAAGGCTAAACACGATTAGTCGGACTATAAATACTACTTCTTTGTTGCTAGGGGAAACAGTAGTAGGGTACTTTTTTTCAAACGCTTATGTAAACATGGCTCGATTGGTTAGACCCGCCAATATAGTCAATCAGAGGCGTCAGGTCAGCACCACATTTTCAAATAAACTTACTAAAGAACCAGTGCGTTGAGCGCCAGTGCATATTTTTCTAAATAAAAGCCTGGGACATCGGCAGATCGAAATTGTGCTATATTCATTGCCAGTCAACGTAACTGTGTATTATTCCATGAATTGTGGGACCGTGGTCCTAAAGTTATTGAGCAGCACCTGGTCTGAGCTTTGCTGAATCTAGAGGCTGACAGCATACTCCTGGGTCCAGATAGTGACCAGTGAGGTGTCTCCAGAACACAGGGAGGCTATCGAGCAGAGGAGTCTTTTCCTGCCGCCGTCACGAAAGATAAGCGTCTGTGGCCAGAGGAGCTCAACATTATGCCCCCCCCCCCCTCAAAATCTGACTTTATAATAAAACAGAGGGAAAATACAGTGTTTAAATTGATAGGAACTGTGAACTTTTCCCCATATTATTTCCAAGATAAACAAACACTTGAAGTCATGATGACAAATAACAACATAGCTTGAAAAAACAAAACCAGTATTACCTCATATTACTACTACACAACTGACACACATAGGATAATATTAATAAAATATGTCACTACAAGGTTCATATTGATAAATTCTGTACATATAAATTGTAATTACAATTGATTGTGATTCCTGGTTCACTTTGTATTTGAATCAGGACACATATATTAGTGAGAATAATTAATACATATTTATATTTGAAACTTTACCAGTGCCTCATTTAAGATAGTCTTATAGAGTGTTAAATGTGTGTGAGTGTCACAGTGTTGTCAAGTGTGGTGGAATAAATTAAATTGTTTATCTGTCTGTTGTTGTTGTTGTGACTTACACTTCATCATATACATACCCTAGACATTTAACGTCGTCATCACAATATCCCAGAATAATTCTGACTGAGGTATAATGTGGTAGCAAGTAAGGTTATCTGCAAAACACTAGACCTATTAGATACAGATACCTTCACAGCTGATCTCAGTCAGTACACTAAGTCCCCTATAAATATTTATAACATCCCACTTTACCACAAGAGTACAGAAAAGCGTGGCAAACGCTGTTGATCTCTGATGCTGAGATGTATTTATTCTGTACTGTTTTTGAGCTGTGTTCTAAACAGCCGAATCTCGTGATTGGGTTTTTTGGCGGGACGAGTGTGTGATTTAATAAGAGTCGAGTTGTGGACGTTGACCGAGCTGGTCAAGTCCCGGGGTTTTTCAAAGTGTATGCCTACGTAGTGCTTGAGAAAAATGTCGACTTATATTTTCGCTGTGTGTACAGCATATTTGATAAACTGCAGTAAAGATTTGTGTAGGCCATAGAGATTATTGCAAACTGCCTGGTGTGCAGTATTGTGAGTATTTTGAGATGTAAGGATCCATTAACTTATATCGTCATATAGTCGCGCTGAGATGAGTAAAGGCGAGATTATTGCAAACTGCCGGGTGTGCAGTCTTGTAAGAAATTGCTAGTAGGATTCATTATATCTTATAGCGCAGAAGTGAGTCGTGAGGACTTTAGGCCATAATTTATGTTAACTGCTGTGTGCAGTCTTATAGCGCAGAAGTGAGTCGTGAGGACTTTAGGCCATAATTTATGTTAACTGCTGTGTGCAGTCCTATAGCGCAGAAGTGAGTCGTGAGGACTTGTCGTGTGGTGAGTACTGGGCAACTACAACAGTAGTTTTTGCCAGGAATAGTCTATGAGATATTAGATATAAGGTCTCTATAAATTGGCTCGTTAAGAAAGAATAAAGACCTATTCGAGATAGGGACAAGAAGACAGGAATGCGAATGCTTTCCACTAGACAGTGTTTTCTAATTAATTATGGAAAGAGTTCTGTTTCCCCACGACCTTAGCTTCTGCCCTTAGATCCCGTAAAGAAAAAGCCCCCAACCTCATCTGAGTAGAGAAAGGTTCCTATAGGTGAATATGTAACACCGACAGCACGAGTGATACATTAACAAACTAGATAATGATCAAACGATCGTTGGGTTTATTAATGAAATATCCACACATATAGGGTTAGTAATGGTTAGATCGTGATGATGGTGAAAGACGATTCACACAAAACACACAGATGAGATAATAAAATTGCAGTTAATTAAGTAATAGTTAATTAAGAATGAACTGGTGTAAATGATGATGTGATATGATACGTGTTACCAAATTGGTGAGTAATCTACACAGTCCATGTGTCTCTAAATGCTTTGCATTGATATGATGATTCACGTGTAGGCATACAATGTCCCAAGTTGTTATACGTTATGTCGAGTGGGGTATCTCTAAGTCGAGGACGTTCTGATGAATGCTGTTGTCGTACGGAGAACGCTGACGAGATATCTATGTATATTCCTTCACTGTTTGAGTAGATCAACAGTTAATAGCTGTCATATGAACAAAAGGTCTGTTGTCTAATCTCCCGAGGGTACTGGTCAGACTGGATATCTTCACGAAATGTTAGTGATATGTAGACTCATAATCTTGCGTATGTAGTCGTGATTCATATACTTTCGAGTCTGCTTCATAAAATGCGCTTAAGAGTGTGTTGCACGTGGTATAAATATGCGATTCCTCTTTTGAGCTCTTTTGCTTGACTTCAGATAATAATGATCTTTCGAGTGATTTGAATTTATGATGACTCTGTATTGAACTTGTGATAACTCTGTATTGAACTTGTGAGCAAGCAGTATATGGTGACGAAAAATGCTGCGTCCACCTTCTGACTTGTGGGTGAGACAATATTCCTTTTTAATTGAGGAATGAAAGATGTCCTATGGCGAATTCTGCTAGCCAAATGTCCGTTTTTGATAACTTATTTCTGGTTAGACGTCAGACACGTTGCGTGTAGACTCAGACTTCTGATGAACTGAAGACACACAAAAGTCTTCGTAAGTTTTTCACATTTAACATCACTGGTTGACTTGCATTTAAACTACTGCTCATTATTCATCTCTCTCTCTCTCTCTGAGTTCAATTCTAATGATGTTAAATATCTTGTGCATGAGAGTGTGTGCGCATGGGAGACTGTGATGATGATGAAGGTGACATATGAACTATTAATTACCTCCTATCATCCTATCATCTTCTAGGAAAATCTTCTGATTTTATTAATCAGTTATGCCAAGAATTATTTGAAACTTTATCTTCCGCACATTTTAGCTGTGAGGTTAAAATAAACAAAAATAAGAAAATGTATTAATAAGTATAAGATCTACTAACCTTCTTTTCCCTTCGCAAAATCCTTTAAGAACACAATTCATCACAGAACTGAATTATATCCACTCTGAATAAACACGTGTATTAGGCTAGGCGTTTTTGGGATTAATCTCTTCCTCACAATGTAAAAAACTGGACTCCTTCCTCTTGCAAGCTACGCAGTAGATTATATTTCTGCCAGTCCAATATGGGTTTCTTGTACAGCTCCGCCCATACCAACCAATCCTTAATGGCCCCTCTGGTCACTCATTCACAGGATCGCTCTTGTCCCGTGTCAGTCCAAACGTGGGTGTAGTTTGACCTCTGATTGTTTATTGTTCACCTGGCCAAGGTGGGCGTCCAATGTGGTAACCCAACGCTTGTCTGAACAGCGGCCGACCTAAGATAACACCATTACAGCATGAGACGTTTTCCCCTGGCCAATATGGGCGTCCAATGGGGTGTCACAGAAATTACAGCATGCCCAGATGTTTGATTCGGATGACCAGATGTGTTTTTACCAGATTTATCACGATGCAATGTGGGCTTCAAACGATAATGTCGGGCATGAGGACTCAATCAAAGGACTTTTATTTCCCCCGATGAAAGAACAAATGTGGTTCTCTAGATACCGGTCGCGAGTAATCACAACGATGAAATAGCAAATGTGGGTCGCAAATATGGGATGAAAGAGCAAATGTCGGAGAAAATACAATATGAAAAATGTAGGAAAAGATGGAGCAAAAAGGCCTTTGCGCTCGTTTATCACAGGACTTTAGGCCATAATTTATGTTAACTGCTGTGTGCAGTCTTATAGCGCAGAAGTGAGTCGTGAGGACTTTAGGCCATTATTTATGTGAACTGCTGTGTGCAGTCTTATAGCGCAGAGTTGAGTCGTGAGGACTTTAGGCCATTATTTATGTGAACTGCTGTGAGCAGTCTTATAGCGCAGAAGTGAGTCGTGAAGACTTTAGGCCATGATATTATGTTAACTGCTGTGTGCAGTCTTATAGCGCAGAAGTGAGTCGTGAGGACTTTAGGCCATAATTTATGTTAACTGCTGTGTGCAGTCTTATAGCGCAGAAGTGAGTCGTGAGGACTTTAGGCCATGATATTATTGTTAACTGCTGGGTGCAGCCATTCTAGCGCTGAGATTATTGTTCAATGTGGTTGTGCTGTGATCTAAACTGTACATGAATGTAAACGTGATTATGTCTTGACTTAATAAATTGTCATTAAATGTCACCAGGCGTTTACCACATTCCATGATTCTTATGTACGTGCCTGTGGCGTGAGTGTCTACCCTAACACGCACCCACTTGCAACATTCTACACATCGTGACAAGAGAACGGTAGCACATATACCTTTATGATAAATAGCCCTGTGTGGGCGTGGCTTATTCTATTATACATAGCTCGGAACAACAACAGTTGGACAATAACAGTTAGCGAAGTAATATCAACAATCGGGACTGTACCAGTATTACGAATTGGACAGTATCAGTGGTAGGTCAGTTATTACAAGTTGGAAGGAACTCTCAATATAACAATACTCTAACAGTCAAGTTGGTTTTCAGTCATTTAGGGGGTGCTACCCAATACAGAAGAGGTAACTACTTTAAAATAAAGTCGGCAACATGCTTACTGCCCCGAAGGAAGTAATGGAAAGATGAAAAGAATATTTCTCAGAACTCCTGGATGGTGAGCATGGTGAAGCATCAGAAATGATAACCACAAGCACAGAAGAGAAAACCAATGATGGTGAAGATGACATAAAGATGGGAGAACTGAAGGCAGCATTGGAGAAAATCAAGATGGGCAAAGCAGCAGGGCATGATGGTATAACACCAGAAATGGTTAAGTACATGGGAGCATCAGGCGACCTATTACTCTTAAGGGTTTTACAGGCAGCGTGGTGCAACAAGACCATACCAAAGGATTGGGAGATTGCCATCATAACACCAATTTTCAAAAAAGGTGACAATCGACAATATGGAAACCATACAGGCATATCCCTTCTCAGTGTCCCTGGTAAAATCTACTCTAGAATCCTAGAGCAGAGACTCCGATGCCTAGCTGAGCCACAATTGGATGAGGTCCAGTGCGGATTCCGAGCTAACCGAAGTACTCAAGACCTAAACTTCACTCAGACAGCTGAGTGAAAAGGCCATTGAGTATAAGAGTGAGATGCATCTTTGTTTCATAGATCTGGAAAAAGCGTTTGACAGGGTTCCCCTGGAGCAAACTTTGGGACTGTTTGGCAAGGAAGAACATTCCAGCACCTCTGATTCATGCTATACAGAGCTTCTACAAGTCTTGCAGAAATTATGTGAGGACAGCAAACCATAAATCAGAAGAGTTCAGGACCACCACTGGTGTAAGACTAGGTGATATCCTGTCACCTTATCTTTTCATACTCCTCATGGATGATGTCATCAAGGCATGTAAGGAGAGAACAAGAAAGTATTCAGTGGGGTACTGGAAGATGAGACAGGTCTGTATTTCAGAGCTGGCATTTGCTGATGATGTTGTCCTGATTGCTAAATCAGAGTCACATCTCCAATCCAACCTGCAAGTCTGGAAGGAAGAGCTGGAGAAGAGAGGGATGGTCATAAGCAGCTCTAAAACAAAATCCATGGTGATATCACGAGAAGAAAGAAGACATCAGATTAAGCTGAGAGAACAGGTCCTGGAGCAGGTCGACCACTTTAAATATCTCGGAGCTATTATAGACCGAAAGGGAGGCATCAAAGAAGAGTTGGCCACTCGAAAAGCAGCAGCTGAGACTTTTTCAGGCCATAAATCGAGGATTCCTCAGCAAGAGAGAGGTTGGTAAGAAAACGAAGATGGCTGTATACCGCTCCACCTATATCTCAGTCTTGGCATATGGATGCGAGTCATGGGCAATGACTACAACCCACAAAAGCCAGATCCAAACCTCAGAAATGAGGTACCTGAGGAAGGTGGTTGAAGTAACAAGAAGAGACATGGTCCGCAACCAGACGATACGTCAAGGCCTAAAATCCCAGCCCCTGTAGACCCAAGTAGAACAGTCCCAACTAAGATGGTTTGGCCATGTCTGCAGAATGGGAGAAGATCGGCTACCACGACAAGCATGGGAAACAAAGAGCCAGGGATCCAGAGTCCGCTGGGAGGACAACATTAGACAATCTTTGAAGGACCGAGGATGTAGCGTGAGGTTTTTATTGGCTCTTGGATCAGTATAGTACTGACAATTACAGAAATAGAATTTCTGCAGAAAATGGTGATGTCCCAGTGTCTGAGAGAACTACTGGTATCACAAATTAGTTACGGCTGTGAATGATCTGATCTCGAAAAATTAGTAGAGAGGAGACAGTCATAAATTGCCACCCCCGCTGTGTAACTAACTGTGATATTAAAACAAGGAAACAGATTTTACTTAACAATGATAAAATTGACAAGTCGTTCAAATACAATTTCCTTATTATTTATTAAGACTATACCCTATCTACTTTTGTGCTGAAGGGTGGATGTTGAAAAATGGAATGCAATGGATTTGTAAGTTTACATATGATTTACAAATATATATATATATATATATATATATATATATATATATATATATATATATATATATATAAATATATATATATATATATATATATATATATATATATATTACAACAAGTTTTCCAATTATAGGAAACAAATTTATATCAGCTGTGCTGTTAATTAAATATATAAAATTTATCAGCTATGCTGTTGTTCTTGTCTTTTGCTACGCTAACTCAGTTTTTCGTCCTTGACAGTTAAATGCTCACAATTGCTGACAGAAATGGTACTAATGTGTACTCATCTCTTGAAACAGTTCTGTCCTTAATTTCTGGCACACAACACCCGCTGATGGTCGTTTCGTTAGCCCACCCAAGACTGAGGGGGACTAAAGATGTAGCTCCTGTGCAATCACTGTGCTCCTGCGAAGTTCCAGGCAGCTGGATTGACTGGACATACGACCTCAGGTTTGATGACACGAATAAAACCTGTAACAAGTAAAAATAGGGGCTAATTTCTGTCATCAAGCCCACCTATTTCTAGTGTATATGAGATGAGCGTGTGTCTCAGGTGTCTGCATGTAGGATGAATGACAACATGGCTCAGTATGAGTTAGCAATAGCGAGACAAGACAGGTGTCTACTTGCAAAACATTCTTTCCGATAAATTAATACATGGATACATCCAATAGTATAAATTCAATACATGAATACATCCAATAATATAAATTCAATACATGAATACATCCAATAATATAAATTCAATACATGAATACATCCAATAATATAAATTCAATACATGAATACATCCAATAATATGTACACCTAGGTGTGATACAACCCTTTCCTTCCCCCTATAATATAACAGGCCCTCATGACAAGTGCTATACTGGCTGGTAACATATATCCTAACAATATTGTTGTGTTCTGATGATAGGAGTTATATGAGACGAGGACTGGTTGGTTATGTATATATATATATATATATATATATATATATATATATATATATATATATATATATATATATATATATATATATATATATATATATATATATATATATATATCAGGTTGGAGTTATATGAGACAATAGATTGGAGTTATAGGAGACAATAGATTGGAGTTATATGAGTCATAACAAGGACTGTTTTGGTTATATTTCAGTTGGCTTTCGTCTTGATCAATCATATCAGTAAATACAATCATTATACCTAATTCCCCAAGATACAATCAGTAACCTGATACATTCATAGTGAAACAATTTATATTAAATATATACCGGTGTAGGTAGTATAAATGACACACAACAAATACAAACATTATATATCTGCTGAAGGGCTATTTTCCTACAAGTTTATAGTAAATATATTTACCCTCTAAGATTTTAAACAGGCCAGTCGACTTTAGTGAAGCAAGAGTTCCCGGTCAATGCAGGTAAGCATAAATCAATCTTGACGGCCCTCTCTTCTCCAGTATGTCGTCTAGCTGGCTTCGTGTTGGTGTGTGTGTGTGAGTTTGAATACACCCGCCCGTATATATAGGTAGATGAGGTAACTTTTACTGCTTAAGGAATGCTTTTGATTGGTTCTCGGCGTGGCAAGCTGATTGGCTATTTGCGGTTCCGTACCATCCGCCGTACAATCCGTGACCTAGGCCGACTCCCGAAAAACAGGGCTTATGCCTAATTTTATTCTGTTTTCCGCCATATTGGGAGACAAGATGGCCGCGACCGACATCCAAAAAACAGGGCTTAAGTTTTTTTTTCCTGGCGTATACTTCGTGTAATTTATTCTGGCTCAGAGACTGGTGAACGTTGCTTGGTGATTGGCTGGGGCATATTTGTATCTCGACATAGTGATTTAACTAAGAAGTGGGTTTACACACACGTTTTACGACATAGCCCCATCCGTTCCTAGCTGTGACCTGTCATAGCTGACGTGTAAACACCTGCTGTAGTTAATCATTTTGCGTCTGTTCTTCCAGAGTACTAGGGTGTCGACTTAAAAAATCAGCTCCTACATTGTCTCTTCCCGGAATGTAATTCACGGTAAAGGAATAAGGCGCCAGAAGCAGACTCCACCTTAACAATCTTGAATTTAACTTTCTAGATGCAGCCAAGAATGTTAAAGGCTGGTGATCACTTTGGACAATGAAGTGTGTCCCATACAGGTAAGGTGAAAATTTGTTGATGGACCAAATTAGAGCCAAACATTCTTTCTCTATGGTCGAGTAATTCAACTCAGCTGCATTCAGCTTCCTACTGGCGTAGGCGACGGGTAAAAGTTCCTCCAGCTTGACTTTTGATTGCTGCAAGAGAGTTGCACCAATACCTACACTGCTAGCGTCCGTCCTTAATACAAATTCCTGTGTGATATCGGGTAGCGTAAGGATGGGTTTGCTGGTGAGTTTTGCTTTTAGCTCTGTGTAAGCTTTTTCACAATCAGCATTCCATTGGATTTTGTCAGGCTGGCCTTTCTTCGTTAAGTTGGTTAATGGTGCACACAGAGAGTTAAAGTGGGGTATGTATTTCTGATAGAACCCACATAATGACACGAATGATCTCACATCTTTCTTCGTTTGAGGTCTGGGTGCCTTCTTTAACTTGTCTATATTCTTTGAGTCAGGAGACATATGACCTGTAGAAATAGTGTGACCTAGGAATTCCAACTCCTTACAACCGATATAGCACTTGGTTGGACGTGCAGTCAATCCAGTTTCTCTCAGTCTGTCAAACAACATGGAGAGCGCTACTATATGCTCTTCAAATGTGTTTGTAGCAACAAGAATGTCATCCATAAAGTTAGTGATATGGGGATTTTGTAGAGGTTCCAACAATTTCCTCATCATTCTTGAAAAGATACTTGGAGCATTTTTCAATCCAAAGGGTAGTACATTAAACTCGTAGTGTCCGTCTGATGTACTAAATGCCAGCATTTTCCTAACTTCTGGTTTCACAGGTATTTGGTAGTATCCCTTGCTTAGATCTACCTTCGATAAATACCTAGCCTTACTCAGTGTAGAGAACAGCTGGTTGGTGTCAGGTATTGGGTCCACCTGAGATTCTGTGATCGTATTTAGCTTCCTGTAGTCAATACATAACCTGTGTTCACCACTCGGTTTTCTTAATAGCACCACACTTGAGCTATAGGGAGAGTCTGACTTCGAGATAATTTTCTCCTTCAACAGATAATCAACTTCCTCCCTTAGTGCTTGGGCTTTCGCATAGGGTATAGGGTAGGTTCTCATGCATACTGGTGTAGGGTCAGTAACCTTCATGTCGTACTCTAACAGATTCGTACGACCTGTCTTATCTGTGAGCACATCAGCATGGGTTTCCAACACTTTCTGAACCCTCTTCTTCTGCTCTGGAGTTAAATGTTCACTAATATTTACTTGAACATAATCCTCTGTAGTTGTGAGTGGATACTCCATAGAGTGAAGTGGTTCACCATGCATTTCTGTTGCAATGGCTAGGGTCATGATATGTGCAACTTCTGATGATTCCTTGTCATAGTATTTTTTAAGAAGATTGACATGATATACCTTCTCCTTTCCTTTCTTGTCAATCTTATAATTGGTCCTGGAAAGTTTCTCCAGTATGACATAGGGTCCCTGCCATCCAATCTGCAATTTATTATTGCTGCTTGGCAACAGTAATAACACCTTTTCACCCACCTCCAGTTCCCTATCCTTTGCTTTTTTGTTGTGGTACGCAGCATGCTTCCTCCTGGCCTGTCTTAAGTTATCATTGGCCAGTTTCCAACCTGCTTTCAATCGAGATGTCAACTCGTTGACGTACTGGTATGAGGAAGTCACTGTTTCCTCTGCCTTTTCATCAGTCCATGTCCGCAGCAATGCTTCCAGTTATTGGTGGTACCTGCAGAAAGTACTATCTCTGGAACCAAGTGAAGGCAGAAGTGGACTGACGTTGTGCGAGACGCCATCATAAGAGGGTCTTATAGACAGACGCAGGACCAGCTTGGCCGTTACTCCTTGACGTTCTGGGAACGTGCGGCACCTGAACTTTGACCAGAGACGAGTGACAGCAGTGTACAGAAAACCTACCCATCAGGAGGAGGATTAGAATCATCATTGGCAGCTAAGTTAACCTATATGCTGCCACTTGAACTTCTTATAAAAAACCATCACCCGAGTGATGAAAACTTTATTTTGTAACTAACTATTATTCCTTTCTTTTAAACTGTTAAACTTAAGGTGATTATTAAATTTTGTTATTTGTAATTATACCAATTTAACTTCGATTCAATCATTTTAAATGTACTACATGTTTGTCTCAGTCAAAGTTACTAAACACACACTCTAAACAGAGCTACATTATAATAATAATTCCACTGATTAACTCAGCGGTGGGGGCTTAACGAGTTAGAATAAACCATTGCTTAAATTCTTCATAAAAGGTGTCGGCAGATTGCAGAATTAACGTGCTCAGCAACAGCCAGCATTGTTTTCGCTTATCTGAATATCTTGTGAAGACTCCCATGTGATAGACGTTTTACTACCCTTCTATCTACATTTCTGCCAAGAGTAATCTTGTGTAAAGATACTCCATTGAAACCTCTAATAGATACTCTTGAGTTTTGGCCACTGTTGGACCACTACTGCAAAGCACTGGAGGCAATACCGTCACAAAGATGCCAATTCTGATCAACAATAACAATAATTATTAATTTGTATAATTAATTCATTAAACCTATCTACATCTCTGTGTGCTCTACGTAGAACATAGGAGCTGCTGCTGTTGCTTATCACAGATTTATATTTTGGGGCCGAGTGGCGTAGTGATGAATACGCTTGCTTCTCGAGGCAAAGTTACAGTGTTAGAAACCAGGTATTGGTTTGGTTTTTTAACCCCGCACTTGAAAACTGGTGTTTTTTGTGTGCAAGGGATACCCGGTTCAACCCCATGTGGGTTATAATTTGGGTATATAGTGTTCATCATTCCATATAGTGTTTTACTTTGTTGTTTTTCTTGTGTGTTTGCTCTTCCAGGCTGTAATTTATCTGTCGTTTGTTGTGGCAATGTTTAATGTCTATGGTGTGTGTAATGTATCTTCTTCCATGACACCATATTGCTCTCTCTCGCTATTGACATCTTTTTATCTACTGGGCTTTTGTTGGTTTTGGATCGGTGGTTTTTGTTTGTTTATTCTTTATTTTTTAAATATAATTCTTCTACTGGTATTGAATGGATTTATTGTTTTTTTTTTCCTCTCGTCATTCTAATTTGTTCTAGTTGTTATATGCTGGTTCTTGTTCTGGTAATATACAATTTAATTATGTTGTGTAGCTCCCTGGGTAGGTCAACTTTCAGTACATTTTCCAGTGACAGTGGTGTCGAGTTTTTGGGTTCTCAAGTATTCCGTTAGTGGTTTTCTGTGCTGTTCGTATTTTTTGCATGTTAACACATAATGTGCTATGGTGTTTTTCTGCAGACATGTTGCACAGAAGGGTTCCTCCACCATGAAATAGCTTGTTCCTAGTTGAAGTCTAATTAGTTTTTTTGTTGCATGGTATTTTTGGTTCTCAGATATCTGACATATCCGGGTTGGATCTTTTATCAGTTTGTAGGCGTGTCTGCCTTTCTGGATTTCTTTCCAGTTTTCTTTCCATTCCTTTGTTATAATATTTCTAATTGTACTTTTGATCTCTGTTGTGCCTAAACCGGAGTTTATGTGGTTTGGGCTGGTTCTTCCTGCTTTTGCTTCCCTGTCGGCCACCTCGTTTCCTTCTATTCATACGTGAGAGGGTATCTATGCTAGTAATACTGAGCATCCCTTATTATTTAGGTGTGTACTAAGTTGCAACACTTCTTCTGCTATGTCTGGTCGGCTACATTCATGTGGGTTTCTTAGTGCCTGAAGAGCTGACAGTGAGTCAGTTAGGATTGTTAGCTTTTTGGGTGGCTTGTCAGTAATTATTTCATGTGCTTTTGCTATTGCCACTATTTCTGCCGTGAATATTGATGCGTTGTCAGTTAAACTAAAACTTGTCGTCAGCTTCCAGGCCGGTAGGGGCCTATGTGTATTCCTATTCCAAGTTCTTCATTTTCTATCTTAGATCCATCAGTGTATACTTTCAAGCTAACCTTAGTTATCTGTTCTATATATTCTCTGGCTATGATTTTAATGTCGTCTTTTCCTGCTTTTTTATTTATTTTATCTGAAAGATAAGAATCAATACTTGGTTTCTTGAGCTCCCAAGGAGGAATCACTGGTGTATATTTACTACTACATTCTATTGCATTTGCTATAATACTGTTTTCTTCTATTTCCTCCATGCCCTATTGGATATCTTGTGGGTTCCAGAGGGGTATCCCACGTCATCGGGAAATTCTTCACAAACATTGCATGGACTTGGTGATTTTTGTCAATTAGGACTTTTCCCATGTAATTCAGTCTAAGTTCTTTTCTTCTTAGCTTGAGGGGTATTATTCTTAGTGCTACCTCTATTGCTTCTAGTGATGTTGATCTTGAGGCTCCCGCTGTTGTACATAGTGCCTGGTGCTGTATTTTGTCCAATTTTTTCTTATTGCTGTGAGCTGCAGTCAAAGACTATGCTTGATCACACCGCGGGTTGACCTAAATTTACTATTTGTTTTTGATGGCAGCGTACTATTCGGCCGAATACGAATAGTTCATTTAATGCACTATTCGGCACCGAATCGAATATTCGGTGCAGCCCTAATATATATATATATATATATATATATATATATATATATATCCCTAATCGTCCACATAAGCTTATATAGTTGTTTATATCGATTCTAGGTTATACTATGCAGTGTAGTTCCCTGTGTAGGCCAGTTTATAACAACGATTCCGGACATAGCTGGGAATTTAGTGCTTTTAATTATTCTCTTATCGGATTCTTTGTCGTTCGTAAATATTCGCCTAAAGATTAACATGTCGTCTGCTGTTGTATTTTTTTTAAGGTATGTTACACAGAAAGGCTCGTCTAACATAAAATATCCTCTTACTAGATGTAATCTAAGCCAGTACCCACCATTGCACATAGAAGTATCCGAGTTCTATAGCTGCCACATCATATTTACAATGGGGCATAGCTACTTCGAGTCCAGCGTAAAATGAAAAAAATGCGGTCATCCGGGATGTGACACAGAGATATATTGGAGAGTGGGGGAGGGGGAGGGAGAGAGAGAGAGAGAGAACGAACGAACGAACGAACGAACGAACTTTATTTTCAAAAGGGTTGAGAATTGGGCACGCAGGCCCGTCTGACATTCTGCCCTTCCTTTCTCTCACCTTTCATACTGAATTCATTTATTCTCATATGCATTTTACATATCAAATTCAAGGAATTCAACGTTGTAAAGTAAAATAATAATATAGCACACTCATATTAACATTAATTACTTATAAGCATGACATAACATATGTTGAAAAGTACAAACATTATCAGAGATAGATAGATAGATAGATAGATAGATAGATAGATAGATAGATAGATAGATAGATAGATAGATAGATAGATAGATAGATAGATAGATAGATAGATAGATAGATAGATAGATAGATAGATAATTAGATAGATAGATAGATAGATAGATAGAGAGAGAGAGAGAGAGAGAGAGAGAGAGAGAGAGAGAGAGAGAGAGAGAGAGAGAGAGAGAGAGAGAGAAGGATTTGTATTTAACTAATTAAAAGCGAGACATCCAATTTAAAATCGAAATTTCTCTGAAGTAGGCTCAAAACAACTAAGTAAATAAATAAATAACATACAAAGGTATGTTTCAGGCACTCGTGAGAAAAAAAGAAGCAGAAGACTAGACAACAGAAAAACAACAGAAGTTATAGGCTTACCGGAAATCGAACCCAGGACCTTCCGAACAACACCACCGCCTAGCTACGGGAGCGAATCGTAACTATCCTCTCTTCCAGCTAGGCACCACTAAAATAGTGCTATATTGACAGAGTTCATTAGCACGATCTCTCTACGTAACCCGGATATGTACCTAGGGACGACCCAGACTAATAATAGAAGCAATCACTTCTGCAGTATTCCTTTTTAACAGTATAGGCCAGATTACGCAAGACAAAGACCTTAATACTGTGTCTAGTTAATGATAGAAGAATGAAAATAGTACAGAACAGAGGGTAAGTTTGGAATTGTATACACATTTAAACAAGAAAGGAGGGGAAACAACTATGATATAGTCTTCTGTGCTAAGGGAAATAACAAATGTCCATGTAAGAAAAGGCGAGATCAGTTTGCCAATTGTTTTAGTGAATAAGATATAAAGTTTCTGTGGTGTTAGCAAAGCTAAAAATGAGGGAAACCTGTAGAAAGTGAAGAATTGTGTGACAGTTAAGTGAACGTAATATTATACATGAGACGTAAACATCGTAACAGAAGTGATAGAGGGGCATGTGTTCATTCATAAGACAGCATTTGTCAAATAGGGTATATTATTCTTCGTCCTGCAGATTCCATCATGAGTCACAATATAGACATGGCAGGGGATACGGTTTTAAGTATACATGCCCCAGGGGAAGCCCAATCAATACTTAAACGATACATACATAAAACAAAGGAAAACATACAAGGTTAGTACTTCAGAAAAGACATTCAACCAAATAGAAATTAAGCAACAAAAACTAACAAATCATTCAGAACACACAAAAAAAAAAAAACAACAGAAAAATTAGCAAACCTACTAACTACTCATAGGACAAGGAAAGACAACGAGGTTCCAAAAAATAAAAATAAAACACCAACTCAGAAAGAACAAATACTAATACAAATTAAAACCAAGTGCAAAGGACAATAGTTATCTATAAATAATACAAAACTGATAATAAAATGACAAATACTAATATAAATTAAAACCAGCAACTGCAAAAGATAATAATTATTTAAATTTAATTCAAAATTGGTAAATAAAATGACACTAAATACCCCAATTGTAACCAATTTCCAGGTTGAACAGGGTAGACCAAGATGGAACGAGAAGAGGCAATAACAGGCAGCTGTTAAGTGCCCGCTCTCCATCCATTACCTTTTCAAAACAACAACAACATTCCGTCATGGGCGACCTCTTTCACTATTGTGCTCGGGTGTTGGCGCAGCTGGCGAGTCCGTTTTAAGGCTTTATATCGCTTCTCGGCCTTTTGGCTAAGATCAAAGTGTCTAAGCAAGGGCCGAGATCAAACATATTTTGCACAATAAAGTCAATAGACCTCACTTTACGCCCCAAAAGGGATATTTTAAAAAAATGGAACTGTGTAAGAATGGTACGTTTTATTATATTTGAAGAAAATCTGTGCCAATTAATTTCACTGAGAAAGAAGCAATATAGTTATTCCGGTTTAAATGAAGAACAGTGGATCGTGTTCTTTGATGTCATATAAATAAGTCACCGACGCCGTTAGGGTTCGTATTTAGGTTAGGATTTAGGGTTAAGTTTAGGATTCCAAACCCTAACCTTTGTTACTGCGTCTCTGTATTCTTTATTGAGGTCATATAGAACACACAGCCCACTGTGCTTCATTAAAGCCGTTATTTCAGTTGACGCTTCTGTCACAGTGGGAATTTGGTGGTGAACTCTATTTTTAGTACTTCGCGTTGATTTTACTTCATTGGCCGTAGAGAAGCTGATGACTTATCATTGTCTACGTTTCGATGTGTATAGTGGTGAGTAATCCCAGTGACAACACGGTGTAGTCAGGGTCCAATGGAGGGACAGTTATCTTTGTAGCTGGCATGTATTTCTACAGGTTTGTGATGCTGCACTGTAATTCTGTCTTTCAACAGGCCTGATTTTGTTCTTATATTTTGAATTTTCATCATTTTATTTCTTCTCATTTGAATATATATCGTGTTTGGTAATTTTCGGTAGGGATTTAATGGAGTCGTTTTATGATGGAAGGTTTATTTTACACTCGACCAGTTTTTCTTTCTTCTGATTTTCCGTTGTTTACGGAAATCGCTATTTTTCGGGCACGCCTGTATGACGCGTCAGAAACGCACGGGGACGTGATGCAATTTTGGACACGCGGTTTTCGCGTTGTTTTCGAATTTGATTTGCGTAGCTCGTAGTATTTTATTTTTCTAGCGTTTCCATTGGTCCGAGGGAAAGTTAGGGTATGCGTAGGAGAGAACACGCGGGGGTGGCCCCGGTGAGTATAAATAGCCAGTTAAACGGCGGGCAAGTCTCTCGGAAGAAATATTGTCGCCGGTCGACTTCGATTTATCGTCTCCTCTGTGGGAAAAACAGCGATAATCGCGAGTCACGGCGAAACAGTGGGGGAGCATAATTTTGTCACAATAAAATTATTCACGGCAAAAAGACATATCTCAGGGTCAGAGTACTCGAGTTATCGTCAGGAGCAAAAGAACACAACCTAAACGGTCTATTGCAGTGAAGTTCAATTCTTCAGCGAGGCTGGTTTCAATTGCGTACAGCCGGAAATCAAGGCTGTGTTTTTTCTCTAACTCCGGAGCGGGTTAAAAGAGGGAAGCTATTCAGCAGCAGAGAAGTTTTGTTTTTCGACAGTTAATCAAGTACCTCATGCTTGACGCCAGAACTTCATCATCATCATCGCAGAATTCAGGAACAGGTGAGAGGGTTAAAATACCTGGGTCTTGAAAGTAACGAGAGAAGAGCGTAACGGAGACGCCGCATCAACAGTCGTCGAGTGTTAGAGAGACACTGAGACCAAGAGAGAGGGAGAGAGAGAGGAAAGGAGGGAGAAAATAGACAGGACCGGTAGGGTCTGTTCATTATCCATTGAAGGATAGACACTGAGCCATTGTGTTACTCCAAGTCTATTATTTTAGCATCTCCAGTGGTGTTAGATAGCGGCGCATATCGCCTACCAAGTTGGAAGCTGTGTAGACGTTTTCGTTGAGGAAGAGTCAACCGGACTGAGACAGTAGAATCTTATTTGTGTTAGAGAGTGGAGGCTAAATTGGACAGCCCCCACAATCGTAGAGTTATTTTAATCACTAATCATTTTATTGTTCCTCAGCAGGGTGACAGAAAGAGTGAATGTGATTTGGGGTTTTTTTCTAGTGTCTATCAATGTACTTGTTACGTTGTTTTTCAGGCCGTGCAACAGTGCACGCTAATTTGTTTTTGTAATTTGATGTATGATGAACTTTAATGATTTCTGTGTGTAAATAAATTTATCTATAATATATTTACTGGATCAGCTTCTACACTCTATACTTACTCTATGTTGTCTGTATAGTGATGTCTGTGGTCGTTTTATACACCTTATCTCCTTGTGTTTAAAGGTAGTCAGAGGAGGGTGAGATTATAGCCATTTGAAGTCACGAAGCGGCAAGGGGAGAGGCAAATCCTGGTTCTATCCCTTGAGCCAATAGTCTCATCTGTCCACAGGCATGTCATTTTCCATCTAAATTCTATCTTCTCAGACTTTCTCATACTAGGGTCTTGCTTTCATTCAGGCAAACTCTATAAACTTAAAACCACTTCGTGACAAGGTTGTGTGAACTATCTAAGGTATCAGTGGTAATCACGATGGACAGAACTTGAATAACAATGGTCTATCTTACTCCACTGTCAACAACGAATACAGGAACTCCCTAATTCCTGTATAATATAACTCATAGGTCTGAGTTAGTCTGGGCATTGGTTGAATTTGACTACTGGCATACAGGTTAGCGGTCATATTCGTAGCAATATCCAATAACAGCGTAGGAAATATCTCTAAGGGGTATGTTACTTTATAAAAGTACGTGGTACGAATAGAATCTCACTCTTGAGTTCTAGTGTCAACCAATTTCTCTAGTGGTTCAGTTATGGTAAATACCAAGAAAGACAGTTATAATTGATAATCCATCTTTGTACAAACCTAACTTCCGTTTCCTAAGCTAACGGATCACCCTTGAAACGTTCCTTCATTATTATTTCGAAATATCTCATTATGCGATTCTTCATTATCTATTTCCTTTATAACACAATGAGATTCAACAAATTTGTAGCCATCCTAAGGTCATCTACCAACCTGAATTAAAGGGAAATACGATCACCCTCGTAGACCTTCATCCCTTGTAGTAGTTATAACGTCGACCTTGATAAACATTTTTCTGGTCGTGATATTTTTCTGGTATTTCTACTCGGGTCAGAGTACGCTTCCCGCTTCTCTTAACCCTTGCTTCCTGGTTGAATTCGTGTTAGCTATTTCTTCTCGATGGCAGTTGGTCTTCAGGTCTAATTACTTTTGATTTTCTTACCATCTTTCTCCTGGACTCGTTGGTAAAAGGGGTCCTGTCTCCATCTTGGCTTAATTTGCGTCTTCATTTTTCGTCATCGTTGTTCTCTGACGTGGTACCCACTTTTTATTCCCCCCCCCCCCCCCCCCCCCCGTAACGAATGCAAAACAACAGAATACCACTACAGGCGCTCACTTGGGTTCCTGAGGGTAAGAGGAAAAAAGGAAGACCAAAAGAAACAATCAGAAGAACAATAATAAGAGAAGGAAGAACGTTGGGCCTAAATAATGTGCAAGAGCTAAGAGGAGTGGCGTCACAACGAACAACCTGGAGAGCACTGGTTTCTGCCTTATGCGCCGTGTTTGGTGCTTAAAGAATTTATTATTTATTAACCAGCATTGAGAGTATTGCTTTCCTTCTCATAGCCAATCTATTTTTCTCTATTTTACGTCGTGCCGAACCGTATGTCACTACTCCTGTGACACTTCAAAACTGATGATATTTGGTTCCAAAGTGTTTTCATGAGATATTGTAAGTAGAGCTTTGATTGACTCAAGTAAGTTAGTTTCTTCGACTGAAGCAATGAGTTATTTAAAAGAAAAAAAAATTATCTAGCTGAATTGTATTATGGTCGCGAAGCATAATTAGACATTGACGGGAATTTCCGAGGAACACTGCAATGCTATAACTGTGATGTCGCAGGATCTATAAATATTATGATTTCATATATGGTATGGCTATATGGCTCCAGTTTATCTGTATATAATAACGAGTTTATAAAAGGTGTCAATAAATTAATGATCAAGAACTGAAAGAGTCCTACATGTTATGTTGAACGCTCGTAACAACAGTTCACGTTGAGAGCATTACAAGGCAGTCCTTAGTCTGGAAACCCCACGGTAAGTGAAACAGAGGAGACCCAAAAAACGAATGGGGAAGGGAATTGGAGACAAACAAGAAAGTGATAAAGAAGACATGAACAGATCTTGAATGGATGAAGTGAATTCATTTAAAAAGAGAGAGGCGGTGTAAGAAGGGAAGAAGGAATGAAGAGACAGACAAAATAGAGGGACAGCGTGGCTGAACACGAGAGAGGCAGAGAGAGTCAGATATAGAGAGGAAAGACAGTGAGTGAAAGAGCGAACAACAGTTCGTCAGAGGGTCGGTCTGCCACCTTCTTTATTTATTTATTTATTTACCTTCTACGAGATGGGACGTTGAAAATAAGAGACAATTTGTTCGAGATCTTTATTTTATGTTAATGTGTGCGTGGTTTTTTTTTTTTTAGTGTTAAGATCTTACTTTTCTGACATTCAAGGCATCATAATCTTACTCTTCTTCAATGACTATGACTAGTGGCGTAGGTGGCAACGTCTCCCCACTACTTCTGTCTCCAGTACTGTTAATCAATTATGTTGACTTTTTTCTATGCCATGATGTCAAAATGTCCAGTATCTTTTCTCTTCAACATCCTCTGCTTCTTTTTCCTGAAACCTTTACTGTTGTCACTATATATTCCAGCGTTATTCTCCTCATAGCATGCCCATAGAGGGTGGATTGCTTCCTTCTAATGTAAGTAATAAGCTCCCTGTGCGGACTGGATACATCAAGAAGTTTCTCTTTTTTGATGTCCTTGGTAACTTTCGTCTGTTAAATCATAGCTCGCTCTGTGGCATCCATAAGTTTTCTCCTTGCTTGGACCGCCCCTCGCACCCCTTAGTACGACACTGCATGACTCTCACTTCCGTATGTTCGGATTGACTGTACTGGCACCATATTATTTATACGGTAGCTGTTTTCCTATCATGTTCAAATACCAAAGAATTTTTATTTGCATGTGTAGACACCTGTGTTATACATAACGCACTTACATTAGGGCATTACAAAAATTAGCATATTTTAACATTGAGTGAGAATAGTCTTTTGAAAATCGTTTTACCCCTATGTGAATATAGATCGAAACCCTAGTTCGCATCACTACTATCCCTAGGTCAAAATAAATCGTAACCCTAGATTGCATCACTTCTTGCCATGATGTTCAGTTTTCTCTTTGCTGTCTCCAATTTTGTTTTCCGTTTTTTCTAACAACCCTCCTCATAAAATAAACAATATTGACGAACTCACTTTCAGTTATTCAAGCTACAAGAAACTTACGAGAATGCAGTAGACCTGATATAGTAGGAGAGATATTACTGACAAATACTTACCTGTACTCCAGAGGATGTTCCGTTCTAATAGCTTGAATACCTTCACATATCGGCATAGAAGGAAATTAAAAGGCAGACAAAGAAGCTTAGAAAAATAGAAATACAGTAATAGAAACCAAATAAACGTGGGGATGAGTAAAGCAGAGATCAAAAGCTTAATTAAAAGAATAATAACTGACAAATGGACAGCAGAGTGGGATGGAAGCCTGAAGGGCAGACATGCATACAAATTGTTCAAGACTCGCACGAGTACTCGTGTGGATGATGGCAGATAGTTGGTGGATTTGATGTAATCTCGACATCTCCAGGCTTTCTCACCCCTTCCATCTTGTTAACAGCAGGGCAGTTGTGAGAGACTTTACTTTTTTTTCCTTGTTTGTATTAGTTTTTATTTTTTGTTTGTTTCTTGAAAAGGGGGTGCGCACACAAGCTGATTGACACAATTTTGGTTTTGATTTACTATATTTGGACTGAATAGGGGGGCAGAAGAAGATACGGTACTATATTTGGAAAAAAAAGTTTCCGTTAATGTTGTCGGTGTATTCTATCTTTCCGTTTCCATAACAACCTCTAAATCGTGAGGTGCTCCATTCTGATGAGTAAAATAGGTTTCTCTTCCGCGCTGGATTCCATTATAACACCGCAAATTATTTAGTTGCCACAGAGCAGGGATGCGACTTCACAAATCATTATCTTAAGACTGACAACGCAACATGAAGTCATGTGGTAACCTACTTAATTCTTGTTGCTGATACAAGAGAGCTCGAAACTAAATATTTCATGTTTTTTAACCTGAAAGCAATTTCAAAAGTATGAAATCGTGTGCGATATGTTTTGTGAAGAATAATAAACATTTTACAATTTCGTCCGCAAGCAGGATTGTGAGAGAGTGATTTAGGTGATGACATTACCGTTGGTTTTATGATCGAATCAGTCACATGACCACTGGATTGAAAACAATATGGCGGATGTTCGAGGTGCTCGGTTGCTAGCAGACTTAAATAATGCTTTCAAGAGAGATCCACATATGTGAGTGTCTTGTCTACATATACTATCACGGATTATTTCGCTAACACATTGCTTTAATACGATTAATGAGCTCTAACACGTGGATATTTTATGTCTACCTGTTTATGACTAATATAGGCCTAGCCCTTATTAATTATTATAATTTGTTACTCAAGTCAAGGTACAGTTAGTTCTGAAATGTTTATCGTTCCCAGCAATAAGAAGCTAAATAGACTACAGATGCGATTGGGCTGTTTTAGAATAGAAGAATCGTACTGTGCAGATTGTCTACAAGAAAATAAAATATAGCATTTCCGTCCGAAGTGTAATAAGAATGAGCAACAGAGAATACCAATATTGGATTATTTACAGGCATGCAATTCACCCATAACTGTAGAACATGTGTTGAGAATAGACAGACCTAGAAAACTAAACAGTTTAATGAAATAGCATATAATAGGAACAAAAATTAATATATAGGGATTAATGTGGGTGTGATGGTTAACACATTAACTACCGCAAGCCGCTGTCAGCGGCTCACAAAATAATCACATTTGGACCGCAAGCCGCTCAGAGCGCCAATCTAATTTTGGTTATAAAACGAATGAAAAATGTACTGAAAAACTTTCTGATCTGGTTCGGGATTTTAAGTTGTCACCGGAAAACAAATTCCCAAAGCATGGTTGTTGTAAAACACTGGAAAATTGATACTATGTTCATATTTTTCAGCGTTTTGGGTTAGTTACCAAATCGTGTAAAACTGTTTACCGTGGCAACTTGTGATAGGACTACAAAAAATGCGTGTACATCTCGTCTAACGGCTGAATAGGATAGAAACGTGTTTCAACAATTGACAAGGACAAGAGTGAAAACGGTGTGCACATTGATTGAAATTGTGATTTTGATAGAGATGGGGCGCAAGCAGTCATAATTGTGAAAATATTGCAAGTCCTCGGCCATCGGAGGGCCGTTAAATAGCAACAACCTCTATTAGAGTTACAACCGGTATTTATTGTAATAGTGTATTCATTTATCTTTAAAATGACGTGTAATTCATAAAAATCTGTAAACAATTACGAAAACTACAGCTTACTTTGTGCAAACACCTACGGAATGAAAATGGGAAAAAAATTTAATTCGGCCACAGTGTGTTTTTCAATTCGGTAGTTAATGTGTTAAGTGAGGGTCTGGTGAGGTTCTGGTAATGCACAATGAGGACAGAGGAATAACAAATTGGGTGTCATCCCAAACACCCTGGGTTTTCCCACTCTCCTCCTCCTTATTAAAAACATGGCATGTGTGAATACTATTTTGGGACAAGGTAAAACACATGCACACATATACACAATTTGACACTTTTTATTTACCCTGTTTACACTCATTAGAAAGATGAAATGATACCATATGGGATCAGGAATCAGCAGTCTGGAATTAGTGACACTATATATCCTAATTATAACTTATCAGAACTGCACATTTTTTATTAATGAAATTAAATTCTTTTTAAATGTTTATTGCTGTTGTGCAATAAGTTTTTGCACAAAGCAGTAACTTTTGTGATGCCTGCCTTTCAGTCTGTCATTCAGCGAGCCTTTTAGATTTTTCTGCCATTTTGTTTTCTTAGTACTCTGCAGTCTGTTCTGGCATTCATGGGTTTTAGTTTTGTCACCGTGTTCAATTTTTGGGGCTGATTTCATTCCTTCAGAGATGATTCTCTCAGCCTGATTGTCTACTCTGGCTGTTGTCAAAACTGAATTATGAAGTTGGGATTTCCTATTCTAGTGTCAAGTGGGTTTTCCTTGAAGTAAAAATGTGAGCCAGCAACACATACTCCTTTTGGCTTTCTCTGTGTTGCATCATATATCTCTTTACCAGAGGACCTTCTTCTGTTTTGGATGATTGAATTGAATTATTTTCTTTCGTTGACTTGTCCATATTGTTTGTTGAAGTGTTTTTTTAAAAATTTCTACAGGATGGGGTAACTGGCCCTACTCCCAACCCTCCTTAGCTGCTTTTAATGATATGCATTGTAGGTTACAGTGTTCGTGCGCACTGTTTTTCTCTCTTTTGATCCTTTTTCAGACCTCAATAACATAAAAGAAATTACACACAAACTAGTAACAGTTAACAGAACAGATAACAACATCGACCCAAACATCCAACTATTAACAAAACATGTAACTAAAGTTATACGATCATCTCTATACAAAAATCTAACACAGAACCGAAAACAAATTTTACTCAAACAAAATTGAACAGATGAGAAAAGTCTTTATGACCATAATGAGGATTGAACAAATAAGAAAAGGTTCCAGTCTAGTCCTCAGTCCTTTAGAGATTGACTAATGTTGTCCTCCCATTGAACTCTGGGTCGTCCTGGAGGTCTGGATCCCTGGCTCTTGGTTTCTCATATTTTCTAATAAACAAGATGATAGATGTCTTCATGTTTATTATTGTGATCAATGTCTGTTGTGGGATTGAACAGATGAGAAAAAAGTCTTATGACCATGTTGTGGAACTGAACAGGTAAGAAAAATCTTATGACTGTGTTGCAAAATTGAACAGAAGAGAAAAAAAGTCTTAAGACTAAGATGCAGAACTGAACAGATGAGAAAAAAGTCTTATGACCAAGATACAGAATTGAACAGATAAGAAAAAAGTCTTATGACCAAGATACAGAACTGAACAGATGAGAAACAAGTCTATGACCCAAGATACAGAACTGAACAGATGAGAAAAAAGTCTCATGACCAAGATACAGAACTGAACAGATCAGAAAAAAAGTCTCATGACCAAGATACAGAACTGAACAGATCAGAAAAAAGTCTTATAACCAAGATACAGAACTGAACAGATGAGAAAAAAGTCTATGACCAAGATACAGAACTGAACAGATGAGAAAAAAGTCTTATGACCAAGATACAGAACTGAACAGATGAGAAACAAGTCTATGACCCAAGATACAGAACTGAACAGATGAGAAAAAAGTCTCATGACCAAGATACAGAACTGAACAGATCAGAAAAAAGTCTTATGACCAAGATACAGAACTGAACAGATCAGAAAAAAGTCTTATAACCAAGATACAGAACTGAACAGATGAGAAAAAAGTCTATGACCAAGATACAGAACTGAACAGATGAGAAAAAAGTCTCATGACCAAGATACAGAACTGAACAGATCAGAAAAAAGTCTCATGACCAAGATACAGAACTGAACAGATCAGAAAAAAGTCTTATAACCAAGATACAGAACTGAACAGATGAGAAAAAAGTCTATGACCAAGATACAGAACTGAACAGATCAGAAAAAAGTCTCATGACCAAGATACAGAACTGAACAGATCAGAAAAAAGTCTCATGACCAAGATACAGAACTGAACAGATCAGAAAAAAGTCTCATGACCAAGATACAGAACTGAACAGATCAGAAAAAAGTCTTATAACCAAGATACAGACTGAACAGATCAGAAAAAAGTCTCATGACCAAGATACAGAACTGAACAGATCAGAAAAAAGTCTCATGACCAAGATACAGAACTGAACAGATCAGAAAAAAGTCTCATGACCAAGATACAGAACTGAACAGATCAGAAAAAAGTCTTATAACCAAGATACAGACTGAACAGATCAGAAAAAAGTCTCATGACCAAGATACAGAACTGAACAGATCAGAAAAAAAGTCTTATAACCAAGATACAGAACTGAACAGATCAGAAAAAAGTCTCATGACCAAGATACAGAACTGAACAGATCAGAAAAAAGTCTCATGACCAAGATACAGAACTGAACAGATCAGAAAAAAGTCTCATGACCAAGATACAGAACTGAACAGATCAGAAAAAAGTCTTATAACCAAGATAAAGAACTGAACAGATGAGAAAAAAGTCTTATGACCAAGATACAGAACTGAACAGATGAGAAACAAGTCTATGACCCAAGATACAGAACTGAACAGATGAGAAAAAAGTCTCATGACCAAGATACAGAACTGAACAGATCAGAAAAAAAGTCTCATGACCAAGATACAGAACTGAACAGATCAGAAAAAAGTCTTATAACCAAGATACAGAACTGAACAGATGAGAAAAAAGTCTTATGACCAAGATACAGAACTGAACAGATGAGAAAAAAGTCTTATAACCAAGATACAGAACTGAACAGATGAGAAAAAAGTCTATGACCAAGATACAGAACTGAACAGATGAGAAACAAGTCTATGACCAAGATACAGAACTGAACAGATGAGAAAAAAGTCTATGACCAAGATACAGAACTGAACAGATGAGAAAAAAGTCTATAACCAAGATACAGAACTGAACAGATGAGAAAAAAGTCTTATGACCAAGATACAGAACTGAACAGATGAGAAAAAAGTCTTATAACCAAGATACAGAACTGAACAGATGAGAAAAAAGTCTATGACCAAGATACAGAACTGAACAGATGAGAAAAAAAGTCTTATGACCAAGATACAGAACTGAACAGATCAGAAAAAAGTCTTATAACCAAGATGCAAAACTGAACAGATCAGAAAAAAAGTCTCATGACCAAGATACAGAACTGAACAGATCAGAAAAAAGTCTTATAACCAAGATACAGAACTGAACAGATGAGAAAAAAGTCTTATGACCAAGATACAGAACTGAACAGATGAGAAAAAAGTCTTATAACCAAGATACAGAACTGAACAGATGAGAAAAAAGTCTATGACCAAGATACAGAACTGAACAGATGAGAAACAAGTCTATGACCAAGATACAGAACTGAACAGATGAGAAACAAGTCTATGACCCAAGATACAGAACTGAACAGATGAGAAAAAAGTCTATGACCAAGATACAGAACTGAACAGATGAGAAAAAAGTCTATGACCAAGATACAGAACTGAACAGATGAGAAAAAAGTCTATGACCAAGATACAGAACTGAACAGATGAGAAAAAAGTCTATGACCAAGATACAGAACTGAACAGATGAGAAACAAGTCTATGACCCAAGATACAGAACTGAACAGATGAGAAAAAAGTCTATGACCAAGATACAGAACTGAACAGATGAGAAAAAAGTCTATGACCAAGATACAGAACTGAACAGATGAGAAACAAGTCTATGACCAAGATACAGAACTGAACAGATGAGAAAAAAGTCTATGACCAAGATACAGAACTGAACAGATGAGAAAAAAGTCTATGACCAAGATACAGAACTGAACAGATGAGAAAAAAGTCTATGACCAAGATACAGAACTGAACAGATGAGAAACAAGTCTATGACCAAGATACAGAACTGAACAGATCAGAAACAAGTCTATGAACCAAGATACAGAACTGAACAGATGAGAAACAAGTCTATGAACCAAGATACAGAACTGAACAGATCAGAAACAAGTCTATGAACCAAGATACAGAACTGAACAGATCAGAAACAAGTCTATGAACCAAGATACAGAACTGAACAGATGAGAAACAAGTCTATGACCAAGATACAGAACTGAACAGATGAGAAACAAGTCTATGACCAAGATACAGAACTGAACAGATGAGAAACAAGTCTATGAACCAAGATACAGAACTGAACAGATGAGAAACAAGTCTATGAACCAAGATACAGAACTGAACAGATCAGAAACAAGTCTATGAACCAAGATACAGAACTGAACAGATCAGAAACAAGTCTATGAACCAAGATACAGAACTGAACAGATGAGAAACAAGTCTATGACCAAGATACAGAACTGAACAGATGAGAAACAAGTCTATGACCAAGATACAGAACTGAACAGATCAGAAACAAGTCTATGAACCAAGATACAGAACTGAACAGATGAGAAACAAGTCTATGAACCAAGATACAGAACTGAACAGATGAGAAAAAAGTCTATGACCAAGATACAGAACTGAACAGATGAGAAACAAGTCTATGAACCAAGATACAGAACTGAACAGATGAGAAACAAGTCTATGAACCAAGATACAGAACTGAACAGATGAGAAACAAGTCTATGAACCAAGATACAGAACTGAACAGATGAGAAACAAGTCTATGAACCAAGATACAGAACTGAACAGATGAGAAACAAGTCTATGAACCAAGATACAGAACTGAACAGATCAGAAACAAGTCTATGAACCAAGATACAGAACTGAACAGATGAGAAACAAGTCTATGAACCAAGATACAGAACTGAACAGATGAGAAAAAAGTCTATGACCAAGATACAGAACTGAACAGATGAGAAACAAGTCTATGAACCAAGATACAGAACTGAACAGATGAGAAACAAGTCTATGAACCAAGATACAGAACTGAACAGATGAGAAACAAGTCTATGAACCAAGATACAGAACTGAACAGATGAGAAACAAGTCTATGAACCAAGATACAGAACTGAACAGATGAGAAACAAGTCTATGAACCAAGATACAGAACTGAACAGATGAGAAACAAGTCTATGAACCAAGATACAGAACTGAACAGATGAGAAACAAGTCTATGAACCAAGATACAGAACTGAACAGATGAGAAACAAGTCTATGAACCAAGATACAGAACTGAACAGATGAGAAACAAGTCTATGAACCAAGATACAGAACTGAACAGATGAGAAACAAGTCTATGAACCAAGATACAGAACTGAACAGATGAGAAACAAGTCTATGAACCAAGATACAGAACTGAACAGATGAGAAACAAGTCTATGAACCAAGATACAGAACTGAACAGATGAGAAACAAGTCTATGAACCAAGATACAGAACTGAACAGATGAGAAACAAGTCTATGAACCAAGATACAGAACTGAACAGATGAGAAACAAGTCTATGAACCAAGATACAGAACTGAACAGATGAGAAACAAGTCTATGAACCAAGATACAGAACTGAACAGATGAGAAACAAGTCTATGAACCAATATACAGAACTGAACAGATGAGAAACAAGTCTATGAACCAAGATACAGAACTGAACAGATGAGAAACAAGTCTATGAACCAAGATACAGAACTGAACAGATGAGAAACAAGTCTATGAACCAAGATACAGAACTGAACAGATCAGAAACAAGTCTATGAACCAAGATACAGAACTGAACAGATGAGAAACAAGTCTATGACCAAGATACAGAACTGAACAGATGAGAAACAAGTCTATGAACCAAGATACAGAACTGAACAGATGAGAAACAAGTCTATGAACCAAGATACAGAACTGAACAGATGAGAAACAAGTCTATGAACCAAGATACAGAACTGAACAGATGAGAAACAAGTCTATGAACCAAGATACAGAACTGAACAGATGAGAAACAAGTCTATGAACCAAGATACAGAACTGAACAGATGAGAAACAAGTCTATGAACCAAGATACAGAACTGAACAGATGAGAAACAAGTCTATGAACCAAGATACAGAACTGAACAGATGAGAAACAAGTCTATGACCCAAGATACAGAACTGAACAGATGAGAAACAAGTCTATGAACCAAGATACAGAACTGAACAGATGAGAAACAAGTCTATGAACCAAGATACAGAACTGAACAGATGAGAAACAAGTCTATGAACCAAGATACAGAACTGAACAGATGAGAAACAAGTCTATGAACCAAGATACAGAACTGAACAGATGAGAAACAAGTCTATGAACCAAGATACAGAACTGAACAGATGAGAAACAAGTCTATGAACCAAGATACAGAACTGAACAGATGAGAAAAAAGTCTATGACCCAAGATACAGAACTGAACAGATGAGAAACAAGTCTATGAACCAAGATACAGAACTGAACAGATGAGAAACAAGTCTATGAACCAAGATACAGAACTGAACAGATGAGAAACAAGTCTATGAACCAAGATACAGAACTGAACAGATGAGAAACAAGTCTATGAACCAAGATACAGAACTGAACAGATGAGAAACAAGTCTATGAACCAAGATACAGAACTGAACAGATGAGAAACAAGTCTATGACCAAGATACAGAACTGAACAGATGAGAAACAAGTCTATGAACCAAGATACAGAACTGAACAGATGAGAAACAAGTCTATGAACCAAGATACAGAACTGAACAGATGAGAAACAAGTCTATGAACCAAGATACAGAACTGAACAGATGAGAAACAAGTCTATAACCAAAGATACAGAACTGAACAGATGAGAAACAAGTCTATGAACCAAGATACAGAACTGAACAGATGAGAAAAAAGTCTATGAACCAAGATACAGAATTGAACAGATGAGAAACAAGTCTATGAACCAAGATACAGAACTGAACAGATGAGAAACAAGTCTATCACCAAAGATACAGAATTGAACAGATGAGAAACAAGTCTATGAACCAAGATACAGAACTGAACAGATGAGAAACAAGTCTATGACCCAAGATACAGAACTGAACAGATGAGAAACAAGTCTATGAACCAAGATACAGAACTGAACAGATGAGAAACAAGTCTATGACCCAAGATACAGAACTGAACAGATGAGAAAAAAGTCTATGACCAAGATACAGAACTGAACAGATGAGAAAAAAGTCTATGACCCAAGATACAGAACTGAACAGATGAGAAACAAGTCTATGACCCAAGATACAGAACTGAACAGATGAGAAACAAGTCTATGACCCAAGATACAGAACTGAACAGATGAGAAAAAAGTCTATGACCCAAGATACAGAACTGAACAGATGAGAAACAAGTCTATGACCCAAGATACAGAACTGAACAGATGAGAAACAAGTCTATGACCCAAGATACAGAACTGAACAGATGAGAAAAAAGTCTATGACCCAAGATACAGAACTGAACAGATCAGAAACAAGTCTATGACCCAAGATACAGAACTGAACAGATGAGAAACAAGTCTATGAACCAAGATACAGAACTGAACAGATGAGAAACAAGTCTATGACCCAAGATACAGAACTGAACAGATGAGAAACAAGTCTATGAACCAAGATACAGAACTGAACAGATGAGAAACAAGTCTATGAACCAAGATACAGAACTGAACAGATGAGAAACAAGTCTATGAACCAAGATACAGAACTGAACAGATGAGAAACAAGTCTATGAACCAAGATACAGAACTGAACAGATGAGAAACAAGTCTATGAACCAAGATACAGAACTGAACAGATGAGAAACAAGTCTATGAACCAAGATACAGAACTGAACAGATGAGAAACAAGTCTATGAACCAAGATACAGAACTGAACAGATGAGAAACAAGTCAATGAACCAAGATACAGAACTGAACAGATGAGAAACAAGTCTATGAACCAAGATACAGAACTGAACAGATGAGAAACAAGTCTATGAACCAAGATACAGAACTGAACAGATGAGAAACAAGTCTATGAACCAAGATACAGAACTGAACAGATGAGAAACAAGTCTATGAACCAAGATACAGAACTGAACAGATGAGAAACAAGTCTATGAACCAAGATACAGAACTGAACAGATGAGAAACAAGTCTATGAACCAAGATACAGAACTGAACAGATGAGAAACAAGTCTATGAACCAAGATACAGAACTGAACAGATGAGAAACAAGTCTATGAACCAAGATACAGAACTGAACAGATGAGAAACAAGTCTATGAACCAAGATACAGAACTGAACAGATGAGAAACAAGTCTATGAACCAAGATACAGAACTGAACAGATGAGAAACAAGTCTATGAACCAAGATACAGAACTGAACAGATGAGAAACAAGTCTATGAACCAAGATACAGAACTGAACAGATGAGAAACAAGTCTATGAACCAAGATACAGAACTGAACAGATGAGAAACAAGTCTATGAACCAAGATACAGAACTGAACAGATGAGAAACAAGTCTATGACCCAAGATACAGAACTGAACAGATGAGAAACAAGTCTATGAACCAAGATACAGAACTGAACAGATGAGAAACAAGTCTATGAACCAAGATACAGAACTGAACAGATGAGAAACAAGTCTATGAACCAAGATACAGAACTGAACAGATGAGAAACAAGTCTATGACCAAGATACAGAACTGAACAGATGAGAAACAAGTCTATGACCCAAGATACAGAACTGAACAGATGAGAAACAAGTCTATGAACCAAGATACAGAACTGAACAGATGAGAAACAAGTCTATGAACCAAGATACAGAACTGAACAGATGAGAAACAAGTCTATGAACCAAGATACAGAACTGAACAGATGAGAAACAAGTCTATGAACCAAGATACAGAACTGAACAGATGAGAAACAAGTCTATGAACCAAGATACAGAACTGAACAGATGAGAAACAAGTCTATGAACCAAGATACAGAACTGAACAGATGAGAAACAAGTCTATGAACCAAGATACAGAACTGAACAGATGAGAAACAAGTCTATGAACCAAGATACAGAACTGAACAGATGAGAAACAAGTCTATGAACCAAGATACAGAACTGAACAGATGAGAAACAAGTCTATGAACCAAGATACAGAACTGAACAGATGAGAAACAAGTCTATGAACCAAGATACAGAACTGAACAGATCAGAAACAAGTCTATGAACCAAGATACAGAACTGAACAGATGAGAAACAAGTCTTATAACCAAGATACAGAACTGAACAGATGAGAAACAAGTCTATGAACCAAGATACAGAACTGAACAGATGAGAAACAAGTCTATGAACCAAGATACAGAACTGAACAGATCAGAAACAAGTCTATGAACCAAGATACAGAACTGAACAGATGAGAAACAAGTCTATGAACCAAGATACAGAACTGAACAGATGAGAAACAAGTCTATGAACCAAGATACAGAACTGAACAGATGAGAAACAAGTCTATGAACCAAGATACAGAACTGAACAGATGAGAAACAAGTCTATGAACCAAGATACAGAACTGAACAGATGAGAAACAAGTCTATGAACCAAGATACAGAACTGAACAGATGAGAAACAAGTCTATGAACCAAGATACAGAACTGAACAGATGAGAAACAAGTCTATGAACCAAGATACAGAACTGAACAGATCAGAAACAAGTCTATGAACCAAGATACAGAACTGAACAGATGAGAAACAAGTCTATGAACCAAGATACAGAACTGAACAGATGAGAAACAAGTCTATGAACCAAGATACAGAACTGAACAGATGAGAAACAAGTCTATGAACCAAGATACAGAACTGAACAGATGAGAAACAAGTCTATGAACCAAGATACAGAACTGAACAGATGAGAAACAAGTCTATGAACCAAGATACAGAACTGAACAGATGAGAAACAAGTCTATGAACCAAGATACAGAACTGAACAGATGAGAAACAAGTCTATGAACCAAGATACAGAACTGAACAGATGAGAAACAAGTCTATGAACCAAGATACAGAACTGAACAGATGAGAAACAAGTCTATGAACCAAGATACAGAACTGAACAGATCAGAAACAAGTCTATGAACCAAGATACAGAACTGAACAGATGAGAAACAAGTCTATGAACCAAGATACAGAACTGAACAGATGAGAAACAAGTCTATGAACCAAGATACAGAACTGAACAGATGAGAAACAAGTCTATGACCCAAGATACAGAACTGAACAGATGAGAAACAAGTCTATGAACCAAGATACAGAACTGAACAGATGAGAAACAAGTCTATGAACCAAGATACAGAACTGAACAGATGAGAAACAAGTCTATGAACCAAGATACAGAACTGAACAGATGAGAAACAAGTCTATGAACCAAGATACAGAACTGAACAGATCAGAAACAAGTCTATGAACCAAGATACAGAACTGAACAGATGAGAAACAAGTCTATGAACCAAGATACAGAACTGAACAGATGAGAAACAAGTCTATGAACCAAGATACAGAACTGAACAGATGAGAAACAAGTCTATGAACCAAGATACAGAACTGAACAGATGAGAAACAAGTCTATGAACCAAGATACAGAACTGAACAGATGAGAAACAAGTCTATGAACCAAGATACAGAACTGAACAGATGAGAAACAAGTCTATGAACCAAGATACAGAACTGAACAGATGAGAAACAAGTCTATGAACCAAGATACAGAACTGAACAGATGAGAAACAAGTCTATGAACCAAGATACAGAACTGAACAGATGAGAAACAAGTCTATGAACCAAGATACAGAACTGAACAGATGAGAAACAAGTCTATGAACCAAGATACAGAACTGAACAGATGAGAAACAAGTCTATGACCCAAGATACAGAACTGAACAGATGAGAAACAAGTCTATGAACCAAGATACAGAACTGAACAGATGAGAAACAAGTCTATGACCCAAGATACAGAACTGAACAGATGAGAAACAAGTCTATGAACCAAGATACAGAACTGAACAGATGAGAAACAAGTCTATGAACCAAGATACAGAACTGAACAGATGAGAAACAAGTCTATGACCAAGATACAGAACTGAACAGATGAGAAAAAAGTCTATGACCAAGATACAGAACTGAACAGATGAGAAACAAGTCTATGAACCAAGATACAGAACTGAACAGATGAGAAACAAGTCTATGAACCAAGATACAGAACTGAACAGATGAGAAACAAGTCTATGAACCAAGATACAGAACTGAACAGATGAGAAACAAGTCTATGAACCAAGATACAGAACTGAACAGATGAGAAACAAGTCTATGAACCAAGATACAGAACTGAACAGATGAGAAACAAGTCTATGAACCAAGATACAGAACTGAACAGATGAGAAACAAGTCTATGAACCAAGATACAGAACTGAACAGATGAGAAACAAGTCTATGAACCAAGATACAGAACTGAACAGATGAGAAACAAGTCTATGAACCAAGATACAGAACTGAACAGATGAGAAACAAGTCTATGAACCAAGATACAGAACTGAACAGATGAGAAACAAGTCTATGACCAAGATACAGAACTGAACAGATGAGAAACAAGTCTATGAACCAAGATACAGAACTGAACAGATGAGAAACAAGTCTATGAACCAAGATACAGAACTGAACAGATGAGAAACAAGTCTATGAACCAAGATACAGAACTGAACAGATGAGAAACAAGTCTATGAACCAAGATACAGAACTGAACAGATGAGAAACAAGTCTATGAACCAAGATACAGAACTGAACAGATGAGAAACAAGTCTATGACCAAGATACAGAACTGAACAGATGAGAAACAAGTCTATGAACCAAGATACAGAACTGAACAGATGAGAAACAAGTCTATGAACCAAGATACAGAACTGAACAGATGAGAAACAAGTCTATGAACCAAGATACAGAACTGAACAGATGAGAAACAAGTCTATGAACCAAGATACAGAACTGAACAGATGAGAAACAAGTCTATGAACCAAGATACAGAACTGAACAGATGAGAAACAAGTCTATGAACCAAGATACAGAACTGAACAGATGAGAAACAAGTCTATGACCAAGATACAGAACTGAACAGATGAGAAACAAGTCTATGAACCAAGATACAGAACTGAACAGATGAGAAACAAGTCTATGAACCAAGATACAGAACTGAACAGATGAGAAACAAGTCTATGAACCAAGATACAGAACTGAACAGATGAGAAACAAGTCTATAACCAAAGATACAGAACTGAACAGATGAGAAACAAGTCTATGAACCAAGATACAGAACTGAACAGATGAGAAAAAAGTCTATGAACCAAGATACAGAATTGAACAGATGAGAAACAAGTCTATGAACCAAGATACAGAACTGAACAGATGAGAAACAAGTCTATGAACCAAGATACAGAACTGAACAGATGAGAAACAAGTCTATGAACCAAGATACAGAACTGAACAGATGAGAAACAAGTCTATGAACCAAGATACAGAACTGAACAGATGAGAAACAAGTCTATGAACCAAGATACAGAACTGAACAGATGAGAAACAAGTCTATGAACCAAGATACAGAACTGAACAGATGAGAAACAAGTCTATGAACCAAGATACAGAACTGAACAGATGAGAAACAAGTCTATGAACCAAGATACAGAACTGAACAGATGAGAAACAAGTCTATGAACCAAGATACAGAACTGAACAGATGAGAAACAAGTCTATGAACCAAGATACAGAACTGAACAGATCAGAAACAAGTCTATGAACCAAGATACAGAACTGAACAGATGAGAAACAAGTCTATGAACCAAGATACAGAACTGAACAGATGAGAAACAAGTCTATGAACCAAGATACAGAACTGAACAGATGAGAAACAAGTCTATGAACCAAGATACAGAACTGAACAGATGAGAAACAAGTCTATGAACCAAGATACAGAACTGAACAGATGAGAAACAAGTCTATGAACCAAGATACAGAACTGAACAGATGAGAAACAAGTCTATGAACCAAGATACAGAACTGAACAGATCAGAAACAAGTCTATGAACCAAGATACAGAACTGAACAGATGAGAAACAAGTCTATGAACCAAGATACAGAACTGAACAGATGAGAAACAAGTCTATGAACCAAGATACAGAACTGAACAGATCAGAAACAAGTCTATGAACCAAGATACAGAACTGAACAGATGAGAAACAAGTCTATGAACCAAGATACAGAACTGAACAGATGAGAAACAAGTCTATGAACCAAGATACAGAACTGAACAGATGAGAAAACCTACACAAAACATTTATGTGCTCTTGTTTATTTAACAGTTTGTTTACATGATGAGGCTGCCAGCTCCTCGTTAGTTACCACTTATGATATGCTGGTAGGAACAGTAATGCCTATTCTCTTTTGTCTCCTGAGAGACATGACATTACATGTAGTGAGAGCACGCAGTTTTAACAAAAAATGTATACATGAATGTCTTGTGGTACCTCTAATAAACTAACTTACTTAGTCGTTCCTCTTCTACCCTGAGGTATTCCAGAGAGAGCACCAAAATATCCTATCAGTTGTCTCCCTTCTGACCTGGTTCCAGTCTAGTCCTCGGTCCTTTAGAGATTGTCTAATGTTGTCCTCCCATTGAACTCTGGGTCGTCCTGGAGGTCTGGATCCCTGGCTCTTGGTTTCTCATATTTTCTAATAAACAAGGTGATAGATGTCTTCATGTTTATTATTGTGGTCAGTGTTTGTTGATATGAATGTTACATATACTTTCAGAGATGAATATGATATGTTACCCTTGATGGAACCCAAACACAACAGATCTCCATTCATTCTGCAAGACCACAAGCTTGGAGTAGAATCCTGGGCTGTCAAAATACTTGTGAGATATTCTGCACTGAGGCTGAATGGATGGCGGAGTCGTCAGTCAGGGGAACAATTTACTGGTAATTTTGTACAAAGTATCAATGTGATAGGTGATATTTATTTTGCCACAAAGGGCAGTGCAGAGCTTATGTATATGATAGCTGGTTTGATGATAATGAGTGCTGAAGCTACATGTTAAGCATGCAACAAAAATAGACATGATTCAGCGACATAACTTCTAAGATAGGAAATGCTGCCATGTTGTTTATTTTGCTTCTTTGACGGCCTGTGTGGGCATTAGGCTTTTAGTCAAGTCACAGGTGGAATGAAGTTCATGATTCATTCGCCACATCCTAGCTGTTCTGATTAAAAAGGAAAATTCCACAATTACTTTAAATGACATTATTCGACAATGTGGAAACCATAGAGGTGTATCCCTTCTCAATGTCCCTGGTAAAATCTACTTTAGAATCCTGGAGCAGAGACTCAGATGCCTAACTGAGCCACAAATGGATGAGGTCTAGTGTGGCTTCTGAGCAAACCAAAGTACTCAAGACCTAATCTTCACACTCAGACAGCTGAGTGAAAAGGCCCTTGAGTATAAGTGTGAGATGCATCTTTGTTTCTTAGATCTGGAAAAGGCGTTTGACAAGGTCCCCTGGAGTAAACTTTGGGACTGTTTGGCAAGGAAGAACATTCCAGCACCTCTGATTCATGCTATACAGAGTAAAACAAAAACCATCATTAGAGGAAAGAAGGCATCAGATTAAGCTGGGAGAACAGGTCCTAGAGCAGGTCAACCACTTTAAATACCTCGGAGCTGTCAAAGACCGTAAGGGAGGCAACAAAGAAGAGTTGGCTACCCGAAGAGCAGCAGCTGGGAGATGTTTTCAGGCCATAAATCGAGGATTCATCAGCAAAAGAGAAGTTCGCAAGAAGACAAAGATGGCTGTATACTGCTCCATATATGTCCCAGTCTTGACGTATGGATGCGAGTCATGGGCAGTGACTACAACCCACAAAAGCCAGATCCAAACCTCAGAAATGAGGTATCTGAGGAAGGTGATTGAAGTAACAAGAAGAGACATGGTCTGCAACCAGATGATACGTTAAGGCCTACAAACCCAACCCCTGCAGACCCAAGTAGAACAGTCCCAACTAAGATGGTTTGCCCATTTCTGCAGAATAGGAAAAGATCGGCTACCACGACAAGCATGGGAAACTAAGAGCCAGGGATCCAGACCTCCAGAACGACCCAGAGTCCGCTGGGAGGACAATATTAGACAATCTTTGAAGGACCGAGGACTAAAATGGAACCAGGCCAGGAGGAAGACAGCCGATGGGGAAGTATGGCGCTCTCTCTTCCAAACCTCTACACCTCACAGTAGAAGAGAACGACTAAGTAAGACATTATTTGAGCATTATTCTTGCTTATAGAGTCAAACATAAATCAAGAAAGCTCAACGATAAGGAACAAATGTTAAAACTTTGCAATCTTTCTGTCTGACAAAGTGGTCAAAATTTGGCTAAATATTTGAAATTGGTAGATCTCTTGAATTATACTTACTTACTTGCTTACTTAGTCGTTCCTTTCTACCGTGAGGTGTAGAGGTTTGGAAGAGAGAGCGCCAGACTATCCTATCAGCTGTCTTCCTCCTGGCCTGGTTCCATTCTAGTCCTCGGTCCTTCAAAGATTGTCTAACGTTGTCCTCCCAGCGGACTCTGGGTCGTCCTGGGGGTCTGGATCCTTGGCTCTTTGTTTCCCATGCTTGTCATGGTAGCCGGTCTTCTCCCATTCTGCAGACATGGCCAAACCATCTTAGTTGGGACTGTTCTACTTGGGTCTGCAGGGGGTGGGATTTAAGGCCTTGACGTATCGTCTGGTTGCGTACCATGTCTCTTCTTGTTACTTCAACCACCTTCCTCAGATACCTCATTTCTGAGGTTTGGATCTGGCTTTTGTGAGTTGTAGTCATTGCCCATGACTCGCATCCATATGTCAAGACTGGGACATAGGTGGAGCGGTATACAGCCATCTTCGTTTTCTTACCAACCTCTCTCTTGCTGAGGAATCCTCGATTTATGGCCTGAAAAAGTCTCCCAGCTGCTGCTTTTCGAGTGGCCAACTCTTCTTTGATGCCTCCCTTTCGGTCAATAATAGCTAGAAGGTATTTAAAGTGGTCTACCTGCTCCAGGACCTGTTCTCCCAGCTTAATCTGATGTCTTCTTTCTTCTTGTGATATCACCATGGATTTTGTTTTAGAGCTGCTTATGACCATCCCTCTCTTCTCCAGCTCTTCCTTCCAGACTTGCAGGTTGAATTGGAGATGTGCCTCTGATTTAGCAATCAGGGCAACATCATCAGCAAATGCCAGCTCCGAAATACAGACCTGTCTCATCTTCCAGTACCCTCTTGAATTATATGGATATAAAAAAGAAACTCCTTTAAGTTTTCAGGACCGGCCATATACATGCTTTCAGCGTATAAACTGCTTTTTGAAACTTTCATTCAGTATCATGCTAGATCTGACAATCCAGTTCGCCACATGTGTCAATTGCAAACATTTTGCCCATCATTATTTTACGGTAACATAGTCCATATTTCTGACATTTATTCTCATGATCTTCCTTTTTTTATCACATTTATTTTAAGGCTAAGTGTTCTGGATAATTGTGTACTATATCTCTTTATTGATATCTTTGCACCAGTGCACCACTAGTGCAAAGTCATCTGCAGAATCTGTATCTTCTTCATTGTTGGTGCCATCACCTAAAATGACAGTGTTTTCTTATTCCGCTGTATATAACTTAACAACATTTATCACAAGAAGAAGCAATTGGGCACATTTTATCCCCGTTGGATGCCTGATTTAAATTTCACTGCCTTTGGGTATAATTGCTGGATGTTTTACGTAGGACTGAACACATAACAGACCTCAGAAGAACAACAGTGCTAAAACACAAATTGAAGGACATTAGACTCATGTACAAGAAGAAGATGATGAATATGTCATACTCTGTGTTTATTATATATTGATATACATTATTTTTCTTGTCTGAAGAATTACTCTGTAAGAGTTTACAATAGAATTGGGACTTTTGAATATGTATATTCCACCAAACAGATCCTCTTGAGGTGTGCAATTTGAGTAGGGCTGTGTTACTGTTTAGTCCAGAAGTCTATACTGCTTGGAATATCAGGTAATGCTTGGGGCATTCCTGTGCCATAAATTACAGTGTGTCTACACTACATTATATAACAATGTATTGTTCTTTATTGTATACTAATTAGAGTAATTAACGTTCTCACTTTTTTATGCTAGAGTGTGGCATTTGTGCCCTGTCAGGAACCCAGTTGTAGCAGACCTGGCAAACTGGCAGTGTAATGTTATCATTTCCATTATTGCATCTTATGGAGCATGGAGCCACCACTGTAGCTCGTCCCTGTGCCCGAAGCTCGTACGAGAGCATTCATGTGCTCTCATAATGGGGTTTATGTTGCAGTTTGTTTGACATGATGAGGTTGCCTCATTACTCACCTCTTATGATATGGATGAGGGAGCAATGGTCCTATTTTATCTTTATGTCTTCAGAGACCCTTGGAAACTAAATGAGATCAGTGTAATATGGCTAACTTAAAATGGAGTATTATCTTCCCACAATGCTTATTGACAAAATGTACAAGATACTTTACTGTACTTTTATGTCTTAAAATGTTACATGATTCCCACAGTTATTATTGCCTTATTAATATACTGAATGTATACACCATTGGTCTGTATTCAAGGGAGGTAAAAATAGCATGAGGTGTTCTTGAATTATTCAACTTATTGAAATAGTTTTTACTATGGGTCAAAGAAAATACACATTGGCAATGTCTTTTGATAAGGAATATGGATTCACTAATCAGATGTCTGTGGGAGGTAGTGTTGTTCTGCTTTGGTTGTTGCTACCTGTAGTGGGTAGTTTTGTTTTGATCTACTAATGGGCTTCCAATTCTCAGCCATGTTCAGGTGTTCTTTTCTCATTCTTCTCTAGTGCTCTGCTGCTTCAAAGAAAGCACATTTACTACATTGTAGGTCCAGAGGTTTATGTTTGCATTGATTTCACAAGCTGCTGTTGATGTGGTTTTCATACCCCCACCGATGAACTTATGAGCTTGGTTTTAGACTTTGTCTATTTCTGCAAGTTATGGTTTTTCTCATTGCCGAATGTGGTGGCAGGTTATAATCCTTGACCTATCGGACATTTCCCAGGTACAGCTGTCTGAGGTTTCCTTTTTCTGCTCCCCAGGTGGTGCTTACAAGATGTTTAACTAGGTTCAGCTGCCTACTGACCTTATCTTTCATTTTGTACTTGAAAGCATTGTGGACCAGTTGTCTGTCAAGCTGCACTCCTAAGCAATTTGGATTTTCTTTTCGGACAGCAAAAGTCATCGAGTTTTAGCTTGTACATCGTCTTACTTTCCTTGCTGCTAGTAGAAACTGTGTATATAGTTTATTGGATTTTTATTTTTTCGTTTCCATATTTGCAGTATACAGCTGTACAGAGTAGAGCACAATATTTAAAAATGTAAAATAAGATTTTATAAGTTCTAATACTCGTACATGTAAATTTGAACTTCAGAACAGCTGTGTCAAGCTTGTTCCCTTTTTTTTTTTAATGTTCAGGCCATCCCAGTTAGCTCTACAAGTTGGGTATGATGCATGTCATCTTGCTTGATATTAAACTTGACATAAAACTGAATGGGCAGCGCACGTATGCTTTTTAAAGAAAAGAAGCTTACTGAAAATGGTATTAATATGAAGAGAGGAAGACAACAATGTACGACTTTGATTTTCATAAATACATATGAAATTAAAGTCACAACACCTTCATTACCATTTGCCACAGTGGCAGTTCTCTGCTAGGTTCTCCACGGCTAGCCTAGTATTCTCCTTGGGAACTATGTTTCTAGGCCATAAGGAGGCAGCCCCTCCACCATGCAAAGGCACAATAGGCCAATCACCTGTTTGCTTTAAATCACGATTACGAGCAATACAAGAGAGAAAACTGGACTGATTCTAAAGGCGACGAACTGGAACGGACTACGACTTATGGAACTTGGAACACAAGAAGTATAAATGGGAAGGAAGAGGAGCTGGTGGAAGAGATGAGGAAAGCAAAACTAGAAATCCTGGCTATAACGGAAACAAAGAAAAAAGGACAAGGAGTCATGGATGTCGATGGCAACACGCTGCTCTACAGTGGTGTACCAATATCTGAAAGAGCTAAAGGGGGGCGTGGGTTGCATTGTGGCCCAAAATCAAAAAGATAGTATCAAGGGATGGAACTTTGTCTCGGAGCGCATTATGGTTGTTAAACTAAAAGAAGGAGAAACCATAGTCAACCTGGTCATAGTGTATGGGCCAAATGAGGATGAGAGAGCAGAGGTCAAGGAGGAATTCTTCGAGCTGCTTCAAAGGACAGTGGATGACTGCCTAGATGAAGTTATCATGCTCGGAGATTTTAATGCCAAAGTTGGAAATGACCATGCTAGATGGGGTGGAGTTATCGGAAGATATGGAGAAGATACTCTCAATGACAATGGACAGCGACTCCTTAGATTCTGCAGTGAGCAGAATCTGATCATTACAAACACAAAGTTCCCCCATAAGCGCATACATGCATACACTAGATGTGAACCAACAAAGAATGAGAAGTCAGTGATCGACTATGCCATTGTTCGGAGAAGCTCATTCAAATATGTCCGAGATGCTAGAGTCTGGAGGGGGCCAGAGATTGGAAGTGATCACTACCTGCTAACAATCAAAAGAACAACTGAAAGAGTTGCTCAGCCTAGGAACTGCCCAACATCACGCAAGAAACCAAGTAAACGAGCAGGAGAAATGAGCATTAGGACCTACAAGCTGAGAGAGCCAGAAATTAAGACCAGATATCAGGGGCTTATTGCTGCAGCGGTGAGCAACACAGAAGAACGACCTGATGACTTGGAAACCCTCTGGATTAAATTCAAGGATATCATAAAGACAGCTGCTGCAGAAGCATGCGGTGAAGTCCGACTTGGGAACAAGAGAAAGAGGACACCTTGGTGGACAGAGGAAGTCAAAGAGAAAATAAGAGAGAAGAAAATGGCATGGAAACAATACTTAGGAGCTAAAAACACAACAGGACAAATGGAAAAATATAGAGAATATGTGACACTCAGAACAGAAGCAAAGAACAAAGTGCTAGCAGCAAAACAGAAGTCCTGGGAAGAATTTGGAGAAAAGCTAGAAAAAGATGCACAAGAAAACCAGAAATTGTTCTATAAGACCCTAAAGAACATGAGGAAGGAAAAACAATGCCCTCTCAAATTTATAAAGGACAAGCAAGGCAAATTGCTTACTGCCCCGAAGGAAGTAATGGAAAGATGGAAAGAATATTTCTCAGAACTCCTTGATGGTGAGCATGGTGAAGCATCAGAAATGATAAACACTAGCACAGAAGAGAAAACCAATGATGGTGAAGATGACATAAAGATGGAAGAACTGAAGGCAGCACTGGAGAAAATCAAGATGGGCAAAGCAGCAGGGCATGATGGTATAACACCAGGAATGGTTAAGTACATGGGAGCATCAGGCGACCTATTACTCTTAAGGGTTTTACAGGCAGCGTGGTACAACAAGACCATACCAAAGGATTGGGAGATTGCCATCATAACACCAATTTTCAAAAAGGGTGACAATCGACAGTGTGGAAACCATAGAGGCATATCCCTTCTCAGCGTCCCTGGTAAAATCTACTCTAGAATCCTAGAGCAGAGACTCCGACGCCTAGCTGAGCCACAATTGGATGAGGTCCAGTGCGGATTCCGAGCAAACCGAAGTACTCAAGACCTAATCTTCACACTCAGACAGCTGAGTGAAAAGGCCCTTGAGTATAAGAGTGAGATCCATCTTTGTTTCATAGATCTGGAAAAGGCGTTTGACAGGGTCCCCTGGAGCAAACTTTGGGACTGTTTGGCAAGGAAGAATATTCCAGCACCTCTGATTCATGCTATACAGAGCTTCTACAAGTCTTGCAGAAATTATGTGAGGACAGCAAACCATAAGTCAGAAGAGTTCAGGACCACCACTGGTGTAAGACAAGGTGATATCCTATCACCTTACCTCTTCATACTCCTTATGGACGATGTCATCAAGGCATGTAAGGAGAGAACAAGAAAGTATTCAGTGGGGTACTGGAAGATGAGACAGGTCTATATTTCGGAGCTGGCATTTGCTGATGATGTTGCCCTGATTGCTAAATCAGAGGCACATCTCCAATCCAACCTGCAAGTCTGGAAGGAAGAGCTGGAGAAGAGAGGGATGGTCATAAGCAGCTCTAAAACAAAATCCATGGTGATATCACGAGAAGAAAGAAGACATCAGATTAAGCTGGGAGAACAGGTCCTGGAGCAGGTCGACCACTTTAAATACCTCGGAGCTATTATAGACCGAAAGGGAGGCATCAAAGAAGAGTTGGCCACTCGAAAAGCAGCAGCTGGGAGACTTTTTCAGGCCATAAATCGAGGATTCCTCAGCAAGAGAGAGGTTGGTAAGAAAACGAAGATGGCTGTATACCGCTCCACCTATGTCCCAGTCTTGACATATGGATGCGAGTCATGGGCAATGACTACAACCCATAAAAGCCAGATCCAAACCTCAGAAATGAGGTATCTGAGGAAGGTGGTTGAAGTAACAAGAAGAGACATGGTACGCAACCAGACGATACGTCAAGGCCTTAAATCCTACCCCCTGCAGACCCAAGTAGAACAGTCCCAATTAAGATGGTTTGGCCATGTCTGCAGAATGGGAGAAGATCAGATACCACGACAAGCATGGGAAACAAAGAGCCAAGGATCCAGACCCCGAGGACGACCCAGAGTCCGCTGGGAGGACAACATTAGACAATTTTTGAAGGACCGAGGACTAAAATGGAACCAGGCCAGGAGGAAGACAGCCAATAGGATAGTCTGTCGCTCTCTCTTCCAAACCTCTACACCTCACGGTAGAAGGGGAATGACTAAGTAAGTAAGTAACTATGTTTCTGTTCCTGCAATCAACTTTGTACAGAGTATACATCATTACGTTATCACACAACAAAATATATTCAGAACTTGAGAAAATGTTCATCCTGATGCTAATATTTATTTCAGGAAAGAGTTGGTTGAACTTGGCTATCTTAGTCTGTCTGAAGATTTAACATTCGGAGCTCTTGTTTTATCCAAGCACCCAAACAGCTCAGAAACTTACGTACACAGGTACTCACATCATGTCACATATTTTTAGATGGGAGATGACAATTAATATCACTTGTTAAGAGATAAAAAGTATGCTAGCATTTTTATCCTGTATGTAATAATTTCATGTTTCTGTTTGATATTTTGAATGGTAAAATTCATGAGAAACTCTGTGCCATTCACAAATCAGGACCTGGAAATGAAACAAATAATGCTGTTTGCTACATGAATATTTGAGTTTTTTTTATATTTTAGATTATTTGATGTAATTCTTTGACTTCCATGTTAGAACACTCTAAGAAGTGTTTATGCATTATATTTGGTCTTTATGCAGACGCTGGCTGTTTCGGCAGCTCCTAGATCACTGCCTGTCTTCAAGTTCTGCTAGCAGTTCATCCTGTTCTGCCGCAGCAACAGCCAGTGAAAACAGTTATGTAAATATGGACACCATTGATGTGGATGTTGGTGTTTCTGTGGCACCCGGCTTGTGTGAGAATGGAGCACTTGCTTTAGAGTCCAGCAGGTTATTGAGGTCTCACACTCAGAGAGAGCTGAAGTTGTGTGGCAGGGCAGCAGAAAGATATGCCTGTAACTATCATGCTTGGTCTCACAGGATCTGGGTTATGCAGCATTGTCTGAATTGTTCATTGGAGGTAACTTTTTAAAAAGCTTTGTCAGGCAGAATCATAGTCCAGACAATCCATGTTATTAAAATGGTACAACATGTTATCTACAAACTTCTTGCTTTTAATATTAACAATTTTTATATAGTTCATAGATTGATTAATCCTGAAACTTCTTTCTCAAGTATTCTGCCAACTGGGGTAGGTGATCATGTCTCTCCACAACCTCCTATCCTCTGTGATGTTTATCAGTTATCTTGTTGACTTCTTTCCATGCCACTTTGTCAGACTAGTCAGTATCAGCTTTTCTCTTCTCATAACGTGGACAAAGAAAATGGATCACTTCCTTCTGATATGAGTAATAAGCTTCCTTTGCACATAGGCTTGTCAGTTGAATGATGGATGGGTGAATCACCTCTAGACATAGAGGTTAGCTGTGAATACTGAATAAACAGCTGTGGACCAAAGCAGACAGTTGTCACTGAGGGCAGGGTGAGATAGTTGTTGGGACCAGCTGTCTATATAAAATATATCTAAAGCTTTAAGACATATTAAGCCAGTGAGATGGCAGCGCCTTAACTTCTCCCCTCCCCATTACCTGTATGATTTTTTAGCCAAAAGCTGTTGGAGTCTTCCTCACACAAACCATTGGAAGGCAGGGAGAAACCACTGTCATATTGTCAAGAGTTGAAGTAACAAGTGCATATTATTAACATTATTCTATTATTACTTATTTGTCCTGTGTAACTTTTGGGGGTCTCTGATTAGACAAAGAAAGAATAGGACTACTGTACCCTCAGGCTGCCAAGTGCTGGCATATATACACAGCTTAGACAACGCAGACTATGCTACTAGCTTGGCCATGTCTGTCACATGGAAAATGGTCGCATCCCAAAATATTTTCTACAATCAACTGGCAGATGGCAAAAAAAAAAAAAGCAAGATGGACTCAGCTGAGGTTCAGAGATGTATGCCAGAGAGACATGAAGGTAGTGGACATAAATCCAGCAACCTGGAAGGATAAAACTGCCGATTACACCAAGTGGCGATGCTCCTCACAGCGCTACCTCAGGTTGGGCGAAAAGAAGCTCTTACAACAAGCAGAAAAGAAAAGAACACGCTGAAAGGCACACCAGGCAAACAATTCAGCTCAGGGCTATTACTTCAAAGGTGCATCATTTCAATAGTCAGTCATGATTGAACGAGGCTTGTTATGGACCTTTTTGCACACCACATAGGGTCTTGTATTTGAAAACTATGTGGTGCACACAAAGGCTTCGATGTGAATGTTTCTATGTGTGGTTTAGAGGATGACGCAGGTTTGTTTTGAGTAGAAACGTGGGGATTCTATGGATTGCATCCTGCGGGACCGAGTGGGTTTTGGAGAAGTGTTTGATTAATGTGTGGAGCATCCCACAGTGTCATAGATTCAATAGAATGTGTATAACATATGGATTCAGATATATCAGAATATGAATAGAATTCAAATGTATTTCAGTTATCATCAGTTGAGAGATATTAAAATAACTCCCATCAGTGGACATGTCTAATGAAATGTAAACAAAGTATGTATATGTATAGATGATGATCTAAGTATCAGAATGCTCAGTATTTGGGTGAATGATGGATAATCATATGTTAATTTAAATGGATAACTATTTTTATGGAGAAGTAATATGGATTAAATGTTGTCAAATGCTGCAGCCTAATTGGAGTTCTTTTAAACTTGGCCAGTGTTTAAAATGTTTGAATTATTAGTTATAATTTGTATTGAATTATTAATTGACTCAAACTCCAACTGCTCAAATCAAGACTATACCTTACCATCAAGACTATACCTTACCATCAAGACTATACCTTACCATCAGGCCTGTTGTGCAAGGCAACTAATATTGGGTTGTTCATGGGGCTGGCAACCTCATCACGATAAACAGTGCCATCAATACCACGACTACATGAACATGTGAATTCTTTCTGCAGGCTTCCTGCCAGGGGACTAGCTACAGTGTTAGCTCTGTGCTCTGTAAGAAGCTCAAAGTAAAATGATGAAAGTGATATTACTCATTTATTTTGTTGTTGCCCCTAACCATATATTACTAGCAGTTTCATTTAATTACTTATTTCTCAGTATTCTTCTCCTCAACAATTATTTGTGTTTTAAAAACTTCTGACAGGCTCTACTGTCTGAGTTAAAGACCACTGAATCATGGACATCACAGCATATTTCTGATCACAGCGGCTTTCATTACAGACAGTTTCTCTTATCTGAGTTGCACAACAGACAAGCTGAGCTTGCGTCAACATGTCTGCAGAATTCTACAGAACTGCTTATGCTTGAAATGTCACTTATTTGTGATCTCATACATTCATTTCCAGGTCATGAAACACTTTGGTATCACAGGTTAGTGTATAATGCATTTTGTCATGTGATCTGTTACCATGACAGCAGTTTGTTGTTGGGCATGAATGCAGCCTGTAAACATTGTCAAAAGATACTATTTGCAAGAGGGATGAAATGTTATGCATAATAGATTCATTAGAACTGTGGTAAAGCTAGTTAGACTTCTGGTAACATTGATTAGAACTGTGGTAAAGCTAGTTAGACTTCTGGTAACATTGATTAGAAATGTGGTAAAGCTAGTTAGACTTCTGGTAACATTGATTAGAACTGTGGTAAAGCTAGTTAGACTTCTGGTAACATTGATCAGAACTGTGGCAAAGCTAGTTAGACTTCTGGTAACATTGATTAGAACTGTGGTAAAGCTAGTTAGACTTCTGGTAACATTGATTAGAACTGTGGTAAAGCTAGTTAGACTTCTGGTAACATTAATTAGAAATGTGGTGTCTGATTGAAAATATGGAAAGAATGGTTAGAACTGTGGTAAGACTGATTAGAACTGATAAATCTGGTATCTGGTTACAGCTGTGGTAAGACTGATTAGAAATGTGGTAAGATTGTTTAAAACTGTAGTTCTGCTAATGACATGCGATAAGACTGATTACAAATGTCATAAGACTGGTTAGAACTGTGGTAAATCTGGTATCTGGTTAGAACTATGGTAAGACTGTTTTAAAATGTGGTAAGATTGTCTAGTAAGTCTAGTTAGAACTAGTAAGGCTGATTAGAACTGTGGCAGAGCTGGTTACAACTGTTAAGGCTGGTTAGAATAGTGGCAAGTCTTGTTAAAACTGTTAACTAGTTAAAACTGGCTAGAACTATGGTAAAACCTGTTAGAGCTCTGGTTAGAACTGGGTTAAAACTGTTTAGAACTTTGATAAGGTTGATTAGAACTGATGAATTAGAATTCTCATAAAACTGTAAGAAGTTTATAAACTTTATTACTTACTTACTTACTTACTTAGTCGTTCCCCTTCTACCGTGAGGTGTAGAGGTTTGGAAGAGAGAGCGCCAGACTATCCTATCGGCTGTCTTCCTCCTGGCCTGGTTCCATTCTAGTCCTCGGTCCTTCAAAGATTGTCTAATGTTGTCCTCCCAGCAGACTCTGGGTCGTCCTGGAGGTCTGGATCCCTGGCTCTTTGTTTCCCATGCTTGTCGTGGTAGCCGATCTTCTCCCATTCTGCAGACATGGCCAAACCATCTTAGTTGGGACTGTTCTACTTGGGTCTGCAGGGGGTGGCATTTTAGGCCTTGACGCATCGTCTGGTTGTGGACCATGTCTCTTCTTGTTACTTCAACCACTGTTGCTGAGTTATTTGCCGGTTGAAGATCATGCACTGAGTATGGTTACTTTAGTGATCTCTTGTTAATCGTGCTTTGTTAGTATTACGCGAATTAGGGTGAAGGTGTTCATACAACTCAGTAGCATGGTATGAAGAAGTAGTTCATGTAACTTGAACTCAGCAACATTAATGAAGTAATTAATTCCTTCAGATTGAGTCCGTAATATTTAATCACATGTACACACAGGATGATCATTTCAAATAGGAACAGAACATAAGTCCTTATAAGTCATGCATAAATTAATCAATAACGTAGACTGCTGGTTTACGTGTCAATGTCCGTTTAAGGATACAATGCAGTATTGTCGTCAGAACATCACAGCTATATGCACGCGCAGCTAGACATGGCTACCTGCCGACAGTGAGACTGCGAGTCTGAATATTCATACGAATTTGACGATTATTCTTCTCCTTCTGAGAATTCTAGTTAAATACTAACCTCCATAAATTTTCCTCTCATATAGAGTTCTAGGACTGACCCTGGTCCATCAAAAAATGCATATATAAATGGCTATATCATGCCATTGAATTGGAAGGTTAGAAAAACGCAGCTATTCAGCTTGGCGGTCAAGTAACAAAGGGTAGCGTTTCTTAGTTACCGACTGTGACCCAAACAACGCTATACACGTCATAATCGATCGTGTATGGAGCGTTCAATAATTGAAACATCTATCGCAATATATTAAATGCCTTAACCTTTACAATTGCACGTCTGATAACCTTTAGCAGACGGCGTTAATATCATATACCGTAACAATTCCCTGTACACCGGGGAAAAAAAAAATCGATAGATTTTTTTTCAAGATCTATCCGACTTAACAATTTTTCAAAAAAAATTTAACACAATTGTGACATATGGCCGACGATGTTCTGAGTAGAACCGTGTTGCGGTCATGTCAACTAACTATTTGTCATAGTCATCTAACATTAATCACATTATATATCATATTATACATATTATTATATCAACTAAATAAAATGTCCAATGTTAATAGTGAATGATAGAATTAAATTAAAGTAAGGTCTGTCGTATTAGTATGTCATATAGGAATTAATTTGACTAATTAAAATTAAATTAATTAATTAAATTAAGAGTTAAATTATTAAGATTCTAATGTAACGCGATGTTATGAGAGAAGAAAAAACAAAATAAGTGAGAAGAAATAGAAAGAAATTCGAATATAAGTTTAACTTAATTGTGTGTGTTAAGTGTTAGTGAATAATAACTATCTAATTTAACTAACTAAATAATGTATAGGTACATTAAAAAAAAAATATTAATCTAATACTTGTGTGAGATTTATTTTCTCTTTTCATAATTTCTTCTTTTTATATTTCGTTCTCTTTTTTTTTGTTCTTTCATTTCATTTTTTTCTCACATTTCATTTTATTGATAATAATTCAATTAAGAAGTTAAGTTAACTAATTAATTAGTATAGGATATGATGATCCATCCGTAGTCTTGATCCTGATGAATTCTTTTAGGCAAAAATGTTCAAACGTTTACGTTGGAAAGAAATGTCATTTATCCCAGCATCCAAGAATTAAGTGCACATAGGATAATAAGTTCGACTTGTCGTCAGATATTGTTCCATGATTGTTCAACGAATATTCATATATCGTGTATGGACGTTAGACGAAGTTTCAATGTCAATATGTATACCTTGATTGTCTTTTAGTTCAATTCTGTGATGCATATAGTGTTTATAAAGTTTAAATTGAAGGCAAGGTTAGTTCCTTTATAGTTGATATGTTTTAGGAATGTTAATGTTGATTATTCGTCGTCAATAGGATTACGTGACAACGCATCCGCCACAATGTTTTCAGTGCCAGGAATATGTTCAATGGAGAATTCAAATGGCTGTAGGATGATTGCATATCTGGCGAGTTTTTGGCTCTTATGGTTAGATCGACGCAAAGATGCTACAGCACGTTGGTCCGTCTGTATGGTGAAGGGAGCACCAAGCAAGAACTTTTCAAGTTTAGTTATTGCCCATATCACTGATAAAAGTTCCTTGTCCACTGTGGAATACTTTGTTTCTGCCGGCTTTAGCTTTCTTGAAATATATAAGGTAGGATGTAGAATGCCATCATGGTTCTGGAGCAGGCATGCACCAATGCCGTAGTTACTAGCATCTGTTCGTAAGAAAAATCTTTTGGAAGCATCGGGAAGTCTTAAAATTGGTTCATGCGAGAACAAATTTATAATTTTGTTGAAAGTTTCATTGCATGTACCAGTCCATGTCACCTTCACCGGCATGTCTTTTTTTAACAATGAAGACAATACAGCCGTGATGGATGACAAGTTTGGTATGAATCTACTGTAATATTGAACAAGTCCTAACAAACTCCTGACCTGTTTCTTCGTCTGAGGAACTGCTATGTTTAGAATTTTGGAGACTGTACTAGGTAACGTTCGGATATATCCCGATCCAATGATATGTCCCAAAAAGGTTATCTCATTACACGCGATTTGCACCTTTGTAGGTTTAGCAGTTAGATGATAATTCCTTAGAGTGTCGAAAACATATCTAAGTCCCGAAACATGTTCCTCAAACGACGAACTAAACAAGCATATGTCGTCAATATATGTAATAACGTCTGGTCTACCTGATAAAATTTGTCGCATCAGGCGAATGAAGGTAGCTGGCGCATTAACAAGCCCAAAAGGCATCACATTCCACTGGTATAGACCTTGTGGAGTGGAAAATGCGGTGTAGTACTTAGCCTTTTCGGTCAGTGGTATCTGCCAATAACCTTTAGTTAAGTCTATCTTACTAAATATAGTTGCGTTGGATAGACGTGGCAGTAAGTCGTCGATAAGTGGATGTGGTTCGCTGTCAACTATAGTCTTAGCATTTAATTTTCTATAATCAACACATAGTCTGATGTTATTGTCCTTCTTCCGGACAATCACTAATGGAGAAGAGAATGGCGAATTACTAGTCTCAATGATTCCCAGAGACAACATCTGTTCAAGTTCCTTAGTAGTTTTAGCAAGGAAATGTAAAGGAACAGAATAGGGATGTACACGAATAGGTGTATCATCATTGAGAGTAATGTCATGACTGATAGCCGATGTGCGACCCGGGACGTCGGTCAACACATCTGGATAAGATTGTAATAGATTAGCAATCTGTAGACGCTGTTGCGGTGTAACCGTTGAAGAGATGGTTACATCCCGCCAAGATTCAGTAGGTTGAACTACTGGTACCGGTAACGGTAACTGTACCTCAGGAAAAGAAGATTCTTCTTCCTGGATGACAGATAAGTTAGAATAATAACAAGTAGATACTGTGTTGTCATCTAGTTCATGAAAAATTGACTGTAAGTGTTCAGGACGTGTATGAAATTGCTTGAGCATGTTAATATGAAATATCTTTTTGTGTCCCTTGATATCTAAGACGTAATCAACGTCGGAAATTTTATCAATGACTTTGTAAGGACCATTCCAAGATATCAATAATTTATTGTTATTGTGAGGAAGTAACACATAAGCCTCGTCGCCTGGGAATAATTGGCGTAATCGTCGAGACCTATTTTGTAGAGATCGAGCCTTAGCTTTTGCAGCCTCAGAAGAAGCTGTTGCCAACTGGCAAGACTCAATAATGTTCTTCCGAAGATTAATCACGTACTCGTAAGATGACTGAGTGTCCTGAGTCATCTCCGCGTCAATTAATAAGTCTTTTATTAGTCCCATAGGACCTCTTGGGGGAGCACCAAAAACTAATTCAAAGGGAGAGAAGCCAGTTTGTTCATGCGGTACCTCCCGATAAGCAAATAGAACAGCTGGGAGTGCTCTGTCCCAGTCATGAGGGTGCTTAGCAGTAACCTTATGTAGTAGTTGTTTAAGTGTACGGTTAAGTCTTTCAACCGCACCATTACTCATAGGATGATAAATACTACTTAAATTCCTATCAATGTTCCAAGTTTTCATGACTTCCTTCATGGTGTCAGATATAAACTGTGACCCATGGTCTGATAAAAGTTTTCTAGGAAACCCTATTCTAGAAAAGATGAGATGTAGTGCATCAGCTACATCTGTGGTAGTGGTGGTCTTTAATGGGATAGCTTCTGGCCATCGTGTGCACAAATCAATGCACGTAAGGACGAATCTATGTCCTCTGGCCGATGGTAGCAATGGACCAATAATATCTATTGCCATCTTGTCAAACGGTCTTACTGAGATATCGCAAGCCTGAATAGGCGCCGTGTGAAAAGCTCCACGTGCTTTCACTTCTTGGCATGTAGTACAGGAACGTACATACTGCGAAATATCTCTTGACACTCCTGGCCAAAAGAATGAAGACAGTACTCGAGATCGTGTTCGAGTATATCCCATATGTCCAGCACAATGTGAGTCATGTGCATGTTGAAGAATGTACCGTCTAAAAGTATACGGGACCATAACTTGTTGTTTCATTTGTGATTTGTCATTAAAACATCTAATCAATATGTCATTTTTAATAACAAAACAATGTTTGTTATTATTACCTGAGGATAGATTGTCAACTTTATCAACCAACTTAAAAATTTTTTTTAAAGATTTATCCTCTTTTTGTTTGGTTGCAAATGTTTCCCTGTCAATAGGTGAATTGACTACAAATTCCTCTTGGTTGTCTGCATCCATTTTATTATCATCAACTTTCTCCATGAGTTGAGTCTGCGCTCTAGTCGTCACGGCGTTTCCAGTGCATAGGTTATGTTTCTCCCATTCTATAATCTCATCTGGAGTACAATCTTTACTGCCGTGTATACGACCAACCATCAGATCAGCTATAGGCTTTTTTAGCATACATACTTTTACGTTCCCTGTGAAAAAAGGTGTGTTAACATGAATAATAGCTGTGGGGTAAAACTCAATAGTTCCCCAAAAGTCATGCAACGGACATATTCCCCCGTTGCACAGCTAGGATGTACCAGCGACTGTCGTACACCAATCGTTGTGGATCCTGAATCCCTCAGCACTGAGACGACGGATCCATTAACTAATCCCCTGTTAAAAATTAGTAGGCCTGTTCCATCGTTGACTGCAAGACCTACCTCTGGTGTAATATGTCCGCAGTTAAGCACTGTTTCTTTCGCCTTCTGAAAAATAAGATTGCATTGTTGGCAACTATTTGCCACATTATAATTAATAGCAAAACATGCAGCAGAAGACTGTGTTGTATTATTGTCAAGTGGGACCTGAGCTATAGGGGTAGTATTATTTGTAACTGCCGCCCCTGTATTATGGTTGTAATGAGATGATCCCCGAGAATGAGATCGATTCCGAGTATAATTGTTAGAATTATCTCGTCGTCCTCTATAGTAACTATTATCTCGATGTCTCGAGCCATGATTATTACCATTCCAGTTACTATTATTATTGGGAGTATGTGATCGATTATAATTAGTGTTATGTTGACCATTGTGGTAGTTTGTTTGAGGTGAATAATTTCTATCTCGTGATCTACCTCTGTTGAACTCATTTTTATTGTTGAAATCATTATTATGTCCCTTCTGAAAGTTAACATTGTGATTTCTTTGGAACCTGCTTCTGTCTACACTGTGATGTCTTTGTTTGTTATTATGATTGTAGGCCATATTAGACGCCACAGGTAGAGGTTCTCTTAATGAGGAGTTAGAAATGGTTGCATTCGGATGTGCCGAACAGTAGTTTAAAGAAATTTTTTCTAACTCGTCCATAGTACCTGGTTTACGCTCCTGCAAATATGCAAAAAATGGCTGGCTAACCGAAGATAATACCTTATCCCGTAGTAGTAAATCAACTAATTTGTCGTATGATTTGTTGACTTCTGCCAGTTCAACCCATCTATTAAATGTATTGCGTATGTTCGCAATGAATCCTGCAAAATCTTTTGGAGATTCAGGTAAAATTCCCTTAAATTTCAACCTACAGTGTTCCTCGTCCAGGTGAAACCTTCGTAAAAGCAAGGACTTAATAGCACCGTAGTTATTTGCTATTGATGGGTCAGCATTTTGAGAAGCCGTCAATGGTTCTCCAACCAAGAATTCATTTAACTTGAGTACCCATGACTCTTCAGGCAAATGATTTGTTTTGCAAGTCTGTTCAAAACGTGACAGGAACGATGAAAGGTCGTCCACGTTTAAGTTGAGAGTGGGTAATTTAAAGTTGTAGAAATGTTTAGTTTGGCTGGATGACGATCCATTTTGTGCGTTATTATTCTGGTTTGCATCAGCACTTTGTGCTTGTAATCTTGCTGTCTCCAATTTAATACGCGCCAATTCCATTTCTTGTTGTAAAATAATTTCCTCTCGTTTCAATTTATTCTCTTCTTCCTGTCTGGCGATTGCTCTTTGCTCTTCTCTTTCACGTTGAGCAATCTCTCTCAATCTATTTTCCTTGTCAATTTGCTTCATCTCACGTTCTGCTTCCTCTTTCTTTAATGCAGCCTTTTGTTCCTCTTCCTCTTTCTTTAATGCAGCTTTTTTCTCTGCTTCTTTTCTTTCATGTTTTTCCAGTTCTGCCTCAGCAAACTGACGAAGTTCTTGAGATTTATAACCATATTCCCTACCAATTTTAACGAAATGGTCTATAGTAAGCATTTTGACTTTTATCTGTAAGTAATTATTGATAATTACTGATTAAAATAGTCAATAGTAGCTTCAGAGTAATTATTATACTTACTCAACTTAGAAATATTCAATATAAATAATCACAATAGTACTGAACTCTAATGTCTAAGTTCAACTAATAGACAATATTTTGTAACAATATTGTATCTAAATAATACTATATCATAAATAGTTATGATATCTGTTAACTATAATGTAATTACATCACACAATTAATCTTAATATCCAATAATGTTGGGTATGATTCCTAGTAATTATATTGTTCAATGTACTAAGTCACTCTCTTAGTACCAGAAAAGTATATTAAATAATATACAATGGGTCTATTACCTCAAAGGTAGACTATAAGATTATTTTATTTGGTCAATATATATATTATATTATTATGCCCTAGGCATCTCTTATAAATTGTAGTGCTACTTTCTTGGACTATCACTGCATAATTATGCAATGTCCCATATTAACCTTAAATATCAGAAAAAATTAATTAAATTAAATTACAAGTGTATTATTGCATATAATATCATATTATTAATGTAGTATTTAATATATATCATGAGGACAAACAAAACAATGATGCAACTAAAGGGTACAAACAATGTTAAGACGCAAACAAGACATTTTCACAATTAAAAATGAATTTATGAACTAAATAAAACAAGCGGAAGTGTCACAAGCCAAATGAAGGGTCAAGGTCTGACCCGAGGTCAACTTAATATTCAAAGTACACAAAAAAAAATGACTGCAAAAAATGATGACATCACAGGACTCATAACGGACGACCATTTAACAATCATCAAATAAATGATAGTAAGAGGAGACTGGACGAAATAGTTAACGAACATGATACAAAACTGAATAAAATTGTTAACTGAGTACGAATAAAATACACCAGTTATCTACGGAACGGTACAGCTAACACAAATCGTCAAACGACAGCAGATTTGGACAGATAGTCCAATGGCAAACCTCAATGGGGCTTCCAAAAGTGCAATCGTTTAACTGCCCTAAGAAACGACCGAAATCAATTCAGGCATCGTGAGAGCCACAGAATCTAATTTCGGTTCATCCTCCCTACCTCCCACGAATTAACAACACATTAAGACAACAAAAAGTACATTAAACATAGGTAAAAACATGCCGATGTAGGCAGAGGGCATGGACTCAGTTAGCACTGTTTGCAATAACAACAGTTAAACACCTAGACTTATCTTTTCCGTTGCTTATATCAGTGCTAGAGGTCGTCAACAGCTAGGCTAAAGCCCCTGACTGTCTGCTCCTGTAGTCCATATCATGTGTTTGCTTCAAATGGCTCATGTTTCCCCTGGTTAGACTTAGAAACGGCTTGGTTTCTCCGACAGATCACCTACACGACTTTCGGTGACGTCACGTTGTTAGGCATTATAATGAGTACTGCGTCATCTTCGACTGGATCATGTGATCGAAAATTGATCGTAAATATTTGTGGTTAACATGTGCGTAAGGAACAGAAGTTTGTTTCTTTTTTTCTGTCGTTCCCCGCATTCGGCCGCCACTTTTGTTGCTGAGTTATTTGCCGGTTGAAGATCATGCACTGAGTATGGTTACTTTAGTGATCTCTTGTTAATCGTGCTTTGTTAGTATTAAGCGAATTAGGGTGAAGGTGTTCATACAACTCAGTAGCATGGTATGAAGAAGTAGTTCATGTAACTTAACTCAGCAACATTAATGAAGTAATTAATTCCTTCAGATTGAGTCCGTAATATTTAATCACATGTACACACAGGATGATCATTTCAAATAGGAACAGAACATAAGTCCTTATAAGTCATGCATAAATTAATCAATAACGTAGACTGCTGGTTTACGTGTCAATGTCCGTTTAAGGATACAATGCAGTATTGTCGTCAGAACATCACAGCTATATGCACGCGCAGCTAGACATGGCTACCTGCCGACAGTGAGACTGCGAGTCTGAATATTCATACGAATTTTGACGATTATTCTTCTCCTTCTGAGAATTCTAGTTAAATACTAACCTCCATAAATTTTCCTCTCATATAGAGTTCTAGGACTGACCCTGGTCCATCAAAAAATGCATATATAAATGGCTATATCATGCCATTGAATTGGAAGGTTAGAAAAACGCAGCTATTCAGCTTGGCGGTCAAGTAACAAAGGGTAGCGTTTCTTAGTTACCGACTGTGACCCAAACAACGCTATACACGTCATAATCGATCGTGTATGGAGCGTTCAATAATTGAAACATCTATCGCAATATATTAAATGCCTTAACCTTTACAATTGCACGTCTGATAACCTTTAGCAGACGGCGTTAATATCATATACCGTAACAACCACCTTCCTCAGATACCTCATTTCTGAGGTTTGGATCTGGCTTTTGTGGGTTGTAGTCATTGCCCATGACTCGCATCCATATGTCAAGACTGGGACATAGTAAACTTTATTAACAAAGGCTAAACAGCAAGATAAGTCAGTATATACCATGATCGCATTGTACACCTTTAATGAAAGGAGTATTGGAACTTGCAAGCAGTAAATGGATTATTTATTCCATGAATCATGAAAGCAAGACACAGAAAGATTACTGAGTCCCTGAATGAATGCTTGCATAGAATAGGATTGAAATGGTACAGTAATGTCAGCACTAATGACAATAAGCAAAGTACCAGAGGAATAAGAAATGAGAAGATAGTGGCGATGGATTGGACACATTGAAGAAACCTGTTGATTGCATTAATCAGGGTAAGAGAAGTTGAGGCAAATTGAAGAACACATAAAGAAGATACCTAGAGACATAAATGAATATGATGAGGAAGACAAGGAAAGACCTTGACCTGTTGGCATCAGACGGGAGGACTTGGCAGACGTTTGTTGAAAGCTTGCTCCTTGGGAAGTTTAAGGGTATTATTGAGGATGTCAGAAAAACAAGGAGGATCCAAATCAGATCATCCTTCAGAGTAAAAAAAAACTTAAAACTCTTTGTGTATGTGTGGAAAATGTTTTTGGCTGCATAAATTTTAATAATTCCTTATGATGTTTGATATGTTGCAGACGATTCCTCTTCCAGACCTTGCTGAAATCAGATCATCTTGAGGTCAAACGACAGAAACATTCTTCAAATGGACATGTTGCAGTGGCTGAACAGACGCAGCCTAGGGACTTGGAAACACTGAAGTCCTTCTACGTCTCACAGGAGATTGAGAATGTAACAAGGAAGGACCTATGTGACTCACATGGCTATCAGCAGACACTGATACAAAAATATGTTCACTGGCTTCAGACACTTTAAAATATCTTCAGGAAATTCCAGAAACAAGGAGGTCAGTTTGTTGTGATTTTGATAACCAGAAGATCATCGCCGGGGACATTTAGTCGTAACATTTGTTGATGTTAAGGGTTTCTCTTTGCTTTATTTTGTTGTTAAAACCTAATCAAGTTGTGGGCAGGCAATGTTGGAAACCAATACCTCAAATAAATATTATATTATGCAAATGATGAGTGATTATTTATTTCATCCAGTGGTGGAATGAATAGTACTTGTGATTGCCGTAATGTAATAAAATACTCATTTTATGAAAAATTTGTAATTGTATTTGTCCGGTGTATGAAATTTTCACCATTCCCTTTTGCTGTCAGTGGAATATAGCAATGCAGTTGCTCCACTATACCAGTTTCTATTTCAGATCATATTCTGTAGCTTTGCCCTTGAACTTCCAGCTGCTTTGACTTCCTCTTCTACTATTCCTCTCCAGCTTTCTTTGACTTATGCTCTTTTTCTTCTTCTACAGGTTCCACTCAAGGGCATGTCTGGTTATACTGGCTGGATGTTTCTAGAGGTCATGGTCACTTCTTGTCCACTTCCCTGTCCAGCTATATTGGTTGTGGTTCTTTTTCATAAATCTATAATTGGTATTACTTCTGGCCATCTAATTTGAATCTTGTGATGAAGGCATCTGTTGGAGAAGGTCTGGTTTGAATTTGATATTTTTAGTGACTAGCCATGATTCTGAACCATAGAATAGGTCAGATTTTACATCTAAGTTGAAGTATTTTTCCTAGGAAAAATCTGTAAGGTTCCATTGTTATCATAGAGAGCAAATGGAAGTCTAGATTATTCAGTTTATACAAGTTTAGTAGTTTCGTATTTGTTCTGTTTAGGAAAATGTAATAGTTTCATTTGTGTTCATTTTAGGAATGTTTAATAGTTTTATATTTGTTCACTTTAGAAATATTTAATAGTTTCATATTTTTCATTTTAGGAATATTCAATAGTTTTATATTTGTGAATTTGAAGGTTTTAGTTGTTTTACATTTGTCCAGTTCACAACAGTTTCATGATGAGTGCAGTAAATCCACCTGGTACAACAGGTCGTATTCCACAACATTTGAGCTGTTTGAAAAATTCTAGTTTTGTCTTCTTGTATTCTCCATCTAGAACAGCACAGTGGTTAGAGCACTTGCCTCTCGTGGCCAAGGTTACCAAGCTCCAAGTCTGGAAGCGTCATGCTCCAGTCTATCCAGCTGTAAATGTGTACCTAACTCTGCTCTTGATTTAGGGAAGGCAAAAGCAGTGAGAAAGTGAACAGGTCTCCCCACCTCATAAAGCTGAAACTAGTATAGTGAAGTCTCTAACATTTCACTCCTCTACAGCTTTATCTGAAATGGGACTACTGTGTGCTCCATTTTACTTAGCATTATAAGTATACACTGCCAGCTTGCAAGGTCTGACACAATTGGTTCCTCAGAAGGGGGAATGATCCCCAGTCACCCACATGAGAGGGTTAGTACAAACTATATAGGGACTAATTTGTTTAATTAAAAAAATAAGCATATTACAACTTTGCCTCCTCTATGTAATTTCTGGCTTCTCCATGTAAGCTGCTCATCAAAATTTGGCAGAGAAATACATATCTTTGTTGGCCAACAACCGAGATGAAATCACAAATATTTAAAATAAATTATTTTTATTGATTTATTTATTATGATGAAAGAAGAATCAGTTTTCTATAAAAGAGCTGGATATGTCTAGCAAAGGTTATTTTGTTGAAACAGATCAGGTAGTACGGAAGTAAGAAAAATTCCTTTGTTTAGTTTTTATAACTCACATACATGCCACACGCTATGGTTTACCCATAATCTGTACAAGGTGTTTCCGTTTTCAGATGTGTACGGCCCGTACATAACGTCTGTACAGGTTTTTTCGCCTAATTAAATATATATAAATCGATCGTCTTGCGCCGTTACCATAGCCGTAATTTGAGATTCGGCGAGATGTTAAGCCAAGTGAATAAAAAAAATCAACCAATGAAAATCAAGCTGCCTATTTTTCAATTGCTGCAGGATTTGCAGTAGTCTGCATGGCGTGTTGTTCATTCACAATTTTTCGCTAATATTAGCGGCAGGTTACTGATTATTTGAACGATTACGCAGCACTGAGTTCTTTTTGGACTTTGAGCCTATTGTTTAGTATTGATTTCAAGTTTAGTAATTCATTTTATTTTATGTTTTTAAATATTACAATAACATTGTGTAGGCCTAGATGAAGTTAGATTTAACTGTCAGATAACTTAGGCCTATGCTTTCCTTTCCCCTAAGGTTTAGCATAATTTATTATTTACGGCTGCTTAAAAAAAAAAGCGGATACCACTACAAATTACTGGATTTTACTAAAACTTGTAGAAAGTGCATAAGAAATGTAAATTTGAATAATAATATAATACAAATAATGGGTAGGCCTAATATCGGAATGACAGTCGCCGAATGCTCCGCATGTATTTTCGTACCATTTAGTAACCCTAAATCTAAATGGTATGAAAATACATGCGATTTCTAACTATCGGCGTCCGATATTACCAAATTATGAAACTGAAAAAAAAAACAAAAAACACAAAAGCAAGGCAAATTTGCATCTTAACCCGATCAGAGAAAAGTTTATTTGGAGTTACTTCTCGTCTTAGTTTTAATTTCGTTTCTTTTAAAAAAAAAATGCGATTTTGCCTTGGGTGATCATCATTACGTTCAACTAATGATTTATATTTATTAAATAATTAATTACTATCAATGTTTGATTGATACTAAAAGTCGTATGGGTAGGTCTATTTAAAGCTACCAGTTGGGCTATAACGGCTATTCCAATTATTGAAGTTCGGTAGAGAATATATAATATTGTGCCAGTTTATATTTTCATTGCTAGCTTTAAAAAAATATATATAGCCTATAGGCTATATATTAGATTTGAGATTCCTAAACCTAACCTATAACGCTTATTACTGGTCTCTTTAGATCTATACTTTTATAAGGCACTATAGAACACACACAAACTGTTCTTCATTTCCACCATAAATTGTATTAATTTTTTTTGCAGAAATAGACTAAATGATGATACAGTCACAGCATTTCTACAATGCAAAATAAATTCTAACTCTTGTTGTTTAGGTTTTAAAGCAAGTGAAGACATGCTTAAAAAGGCAAAGGGCGCATGTCACTATGATGGTGCAGAACCATCTAATTGAATATATTTTTACATGAATTAACTCTTTTGTTACGTTTTTCAGCCTTTGTACAGGTTTACGGGTCTTTGTACAGGGTTTTTTGGATTTTTTGTACAGGTTTTTCATGTCTGAGGTGTGGCATGTATGAACTCACTATATTAAATATTATTAGTTCAGTTCAGAAAGATCCGACAAAGGGCTATCAACATGACTTTCTTGTTGTAAATCATCATATATTATAATTTCTATGTTAGCAAGTCAAAAGCGCTTCTTGTAGCACCCGAGGGGCTTCTCAGAGAACAAAGAACAGATGAATCTACTGCTGTCTCAGGATTGTGAAGAAAGACAGCTAATGTGAGACTTGTGCAGGGGGTTCCAGCAACCTCATCATGTAAAACAAATTGCTACAGAAACTACTATGATGGAGCATGACCTTTGACACTGGCTTTTGGCAAGGGAGCTGGTGGTGTCTTCGTACTCTGTTGGGGGGGGGGGGGGGAAAATAGAGATGAAGTCAAAAGCATGTTTTGCTGTTAAACATTTGGAGGGTTTGCTGTCTCATCATATTTACTATCAGAGCTTCAAATCATGGAAAACTTTTTTTTTCATGTCAAAAAAAAAAGTCATAAATAGGAATGTCAGAGTTCAAAATAGGTCAGAAACAGGTATTTCAAAAAAAAAAAAAACATTCATTGTTATTTAGGGTAACTATGACTTTTCAATAAGCCTTGAGCAATGGTTTGCAAAATATCTGGATATCCACCAAACCATTATCAGTGGCTTGCAGGAGGTAAAGAGTTAATGCACACTAATTAAGATGCATGTTGTTGCTCATTAACCTTTTTGTTTGTTGCCACTGAGTATTTTTGGTCAGCCATTTTTGACTGACTGGTCAATACTCTCCACCACTTAAAGCACATTCTTTCTTTCTATGATATGTTCAGCAAGTGTATACAGTGTACCCCTGCATAACAAACATAATAGATTCCAAGTTTAACAAAAAACAAAATAGGTGTGGAGTCAGTTTTACAATTGAACAATACAACAAAAACATGGGGTGTTTTGATGTTAACCCTTCATCAGCCACAGTCATAAACAAGAGACAAAGACAATATATATATAGATGGGTACAGAGAAAAAAGACAAAGAACTCTGCAAACACATGGGAAAATAAATGAACAAAACAAAAACAGATGTATCTGTTTTACCTATCCAGACCTCTTTTTTTCAACTTTAACCTTTAGTTTTACAGCAGCCCCAATTATTACTTATACATAACTGGTTGCGTCAGGTCATTTGTTATGTGAATTTTTAGTTATTCTCTTCATGTAAATTAATCATATTTTATACAGCCTCTGTTTAGCATTAAATCATTCTCTAATTGTTTTAATCATTTATTTACTGACTTGTCATACGTACACGCACACACATACATATATATATATATTATAACAGTTATGTTAAAAATACATTTGATTAGAGCACATATATAAGGGTTTTGAGTGTTCCCTTGGGAAATTGTGTCAGATTTATGGGGGGGTTGGAACACATGTTTTCCCCCTTTTTAAATTATAGATGGAGAGAATAATTGTTATGATTTTATTATGTGAGTCAAATTTCATTAAGTGAACCCAGACACACAAAAAACAGTCCAGAGATAAGTTTATTATGGGACATTTCCATATCTGACTTTTTTGTTATGAGGGGGTACATTATATTCCTAGAATAGATTCCTTGCATATGCAAGATTCAAAATTATCACAGACGATATTCTGTTTCATGTCCCATATGTTAGTTTCTGTCCAAATGTTGTGTTTATTTTGTATTTTCTTGCCAGACATTACAACACTCCATATAAGGCCTTCCAATTTCTGTATCAGAGTATGCAATTCTTGTAAAGCAATATTTTGGTGAGTTTTGTAATGGAGAAAATGAATGCAAGTGTTGCAAATCATGCAAAAGTTTTTGGGGATTTGTCTTCATGATCATGCCCAACATTATGGTTCAGCAAGAGAGTCGTGTATGTCAAGGTTAATGTTTTGTTTTGCAGTAGACAAACAGACGATTGTCCTCGTGTAGCGGCCGGGGATCTCTGAGAAGATAAAGAAAGAATAGGAACACTTCTCCCTCATGCATATCATTAAAGCTGACCAATAAGGTTTGGCATATCATTAAAGCTGACCAATAAGGTTTGGCATATCATTAAAGCTGACCAATAAGGTTTGGCATATCATTAAAGCTGACCAATAAGGTTTGGCATATCATTAAAGCTGACCAATAAGGTTTGGCATATCATTAAAGCTGACCAATAAGGTTTGGCATATCATTAAAGCTGACCAATAAGGTTTGGCACGGGGCTGGCAACTTCATCATGTCAAACAAATTTGCTACAGAACCAATGTCCAAATGGTAATGAAAGAAATGTGCACTGTGCTGAGATCCTCCTTGTGTGATCTAAGGGAGGAGATCGGAGCACTGATGGAGTAGTCTGTGCAATGAAGATACTCCTCAAACCAAACCAAACCAATGAAAGAAAATTATTTCATGGGATATCGTAGCCTGTCCGCTCCAGTACTGAATGTCCATTTCATGTCATTAGCTGATACATGCTAAACCCAACCATGGTGTCTGTATTTGACAGTTTAGATTGATGAGTCAGTCACAATCTGTGGGGTTTTACAGTCTCAGCAGGGACAACTCCTTCCCCCCCCCCCCCCCCTCCCCCCTTTTTTTTTAAATTTCATGACATTTCCGCATGCAAGCAGGTCCAGTGGTATGACCTTACTTTTCTAACCATCCAGGGAGTATAAATGCTTATGTGTACAAGGTTTGGCTTCCTTTAAAAGACGTATGCCAGACTTTACAGATATTTTTCATGTGCCACAGGGTTTTTTCTTAGAGTAACCCTCTCTAAAGCTCATAGGTCTGGCCTTCATAATGCTGAAATCACTGGTCACAGTATTATTACTTGCTGGAAATTGCTCATATGAGCCTGCAGCACATTTCAGAAGAAACAGATGTCACAGTTTAGAAGAGTGTCTAGAAGCCTGCAGTCCCCGACATTTCTGACACACAACTTATGATTCTACTGTCACAGAAACTCTCTCTTTGTGGCAGACTTCCTTTAGAAGCTGTTATGTAGCACTGATTAATCCCATATCCTTTAGACCAGTGATTCTCAATGTGGGCCATGCCATATTTCTGGGAGGGGCCACAGTAATATGATAAAGTACCATTTTTCCAGCCAACAGCGACAATGAGAGCGGGCTACAGAGGTAAATGAGGCTCAGAAGGGAGCCATGAGCAGATAAAAGATTGAGAACCCCTAAAGTTCAGACTACAGAGATAGGGCTAGTCATCTTTTTTTTGTTAAGGAATTTTACCTCATATTGGTGAGGGATGCCCCACTCAGCCTTGACACAAGGTCCATCAGTTAAATTAGGGTGCATGTCCAAATATAAAAGACCTTGTGGTTTGCTAGTTGTCTTTATTGTTTTAAAAAAAAAAATGTTGCCTTGTTTTGGTGAGGCGTGTCCCATTCAACCTAGTCAGTTATATTAGGGTGCATGTCTAAATATAAAAGACCATTATGTCTGATAACATTATGACAGTGCTAGACGTCTGTTATTGCACTCACATATCAGGTCCAAGAAGAGATAATAATATCAGATCTGACACTTGTGAACTGATTGTTTGAAAATCTCATAATCATTATTGTGAAGGCCAACATGGACATCTCATTTCAGTGATTGGTTCTGTGTGTTGTTATAAATTCTGAACAAGCACAAAGTATATGGATTTTTAGTGTATTGTAAATATTTACTCTGTATTTTAATATTTACGTGAATATTTGCCCCACATATTTCCTGGGAGTCTCTGAGGAAATAAAGAAAGGATAAGACAACTGCACCTTCAGGAATGTCATAAGAAGTGACAGACATGAGGTTATCCATGGGACTGGCAACACCATCTTGTAACAAAAATTGCAACAGAAACTACCATTGCTTTGATGTAGGTTCCTCAAGGGGACAGTCTGCAGTGGTAGATCCATGCTCCATAAGGAGCACACAGAGTTAAAATTTATTGCTTGTGACTTCTAACAAAATGTTGAGATAATTACACCATCTACGTCTCTTGATGTTCAGTCCAAAAGTCAAGATTGCATGTCAGTAAAGATTTGCAACATGTACAGTAATTTTGATGAACATTGCGCCATAACAGGAACATATGATGTTATGCATCATTAAGCCATGAAATTATCTGTGTTTGGCACTGATGATGCTAAACTTTACTTTTGAGAGACCAGGTAAAGAATTTGTTGTTTGTCTTATATTGCACTTGTGAACTTAAGAGTGTTGATCATTTATATGCAATAAAGTATCAACTGTGATCATGGTGTTGAAACTAAGGAATGTTGTGCATCTGAAAATAAGTTTTTGAGTGCTAGGAGTGCTTTTTGTATGCTGAAAAAAATTGGGGGGGGGGGGGGGGGGGGGGGGGGGGGGGGGGGAGGGAGGGGGGGGGGAGTAGTCGTGTGATAAAAAGTTTGATATTGTGTTAGGTAAGTTAAAAATTATGTATACTGAATTAAGATAGTGGACTTTGAGTATGCTGAGATAGGGTTGGGTTTTGTGTAAAGTAAATTAAAGATTATGTATGCTGTGATAAGATGCTGTATTTTATGTATGCTGAGTTAAGTTGGAGGTTGTATAAGGTAAGTTGAAGGTTATGTAAGGTAAGTTGAAGGTTATGTATGGTGAGATAGATACTGGATTTTATGTATATGCTGAGATAGGGTTGGATTTTGTGTATGGTAAATTAATGAATATAAATGATGAGATACTGTGTGTTATGCATGCTGAGAAAGACTGGAGGTTGTGTAAGGTAAGTTGAAGGTTATGTATGGTGAGATGAGACACTCGATATTGCATATGTTGAGCTAGATTGGTGGTTATGTAACATAGTTAAAGGTTATGTATAATGAAATAAAATACTGGATTTTGTGTATGCTGACATATGCTGTAAGGTAAATTGAAGGCTAAATATGGTGAGATGAGATACAGGGTGATGTGTATGTAGAGGTAAGCTGAAGATTGTGTATGCTAAAATGAGGGTTGAATACCCTCAATAAGCAGAAAGTTATGCTCGAATATGTGTGTATGTCATGTGAGCTGACTCAGGAAAGTTTGAGTGGAGGAAGGCCAGTCTCTGCAGACCTGCTAACTATTTTGTTTTACTTGGATTTGGGAAGATGGTATTATTTTGCTAAATACAAAATTGGTGTGAAAGAAAGGAGGGCTTTGTGTTTGCAGTTTGCTGTATTTTATTATTTGTGCAGGGGAATCTTTATATTAATGCTTTCATATTCCCTGTTTATTATGCAAGAAGAAACATATAGAAAAATACACAAGAGAGATTTTTAGGTGATATAAATATATTGTAGCTAATGTGGAATATGCTTCTTTTTGAGCACGTCTTATATGCTGTTCATTTGTTATCAATGTTAATTCATAACATTGCTCTGATTTTTATACTTGAAGCTCACAAAATTCTATTGATTTATCCTTTTTTGGCTTACAGAATTAACCTTGAATTTTCTGCTGACAGCTTATAAAATAATCAAATTTTCTTGCGTGAATTTACAAAATAATTGTTATTGTTCCATAAGAATTGATTTGGTTCATTATTATGCTGTATTTCTGTATGAGGCATTTAGAATTTATATATAGGGTGATTGAAAAGTCACTTTCTGTTTTTAAATGATATCTTCACTCCTGTCCAACTGATTGATATCAAACAAACATCACAATAAAGGCAATTAACTGCCATTTTCTTACATAAAATGTATGTCACATTAACATCAAATTCAGCATTGAGATCCGGTTTGTTCAACACATGATTTCATGGCAGGAAGCAATTTGTTACGTCTCCTGTTAATGTCAGTTTATTGGCATTTTAGATTATGTTTTTTCTAATTTCGTTTCTAGAAATAGAGAATAAAAATGGCAGTTATTGCACATGTATATCCAGTGGATACAAGTGGGAATATAAAAATTGTGTTATAGGAAATGACTTTTCAATTATCCTCTTTAATAGAACATCAGATATGCATTACACATTGTGTAAAGTCAAAAGAACATCGAATGTTTAACAGTTCTTGGTCATATTGTTTTTAATCATGACTTGGAATCATTTCAGCATTCCTAGATTACATCTTGAAATCATTTTAGTAACTCTTCGTGTTTCATAAATGTTCATAATTTTTATTTTTTGTAATTAGAAAAAACATGGCACAAAGAGATGCAGCAGAAAATTACAGTAATTGGGGACAGCAGCGTCATTCTTCCATGTTTAATTTTTAGTCTGTCTATGTGATTTTCTTGCTACATTTTTTTTCATTTCTGCACACAGACGCAGAACCTTCAAGTGTTTCTACAGGGAAATAAAGATGAATTAGCTCAGCAGACGACTATTCACCATCATTTTCCTTTTTGTTCCCTATGGAGCATGTAACCACCACTGTAGCTGGTCCCTTGCAGGAAGAATGTGCAATAAATTTCCTTTGCTATGCACAGGTGGTTTCCATAGCAGCATGTTTTACATGATAAGGTTGTCAGCCTCCATGCAAAACTTCACATTTGTCACCTAATATGACATGGCCATAAGAATCTTTGCTCTTATTCATTCTTGATCTGTTCAGAGATTGTCAGAAGGAAAAATGTGATAGTTCTTTCACTTAGAGAACGTTAACACTTGGAAAATCACTCCTTGTTTTCTAATTATTATGTCCTTTTATTGAATCTATTGGATATACAAGAAACATATGTCAAAACAAAAGCCAGTAACTGCTGCGTAACAAGTCAGTTTAGTTTTTTATTCCCATCTCCTCCATTGCAGCTATTATCCCCAAACCTCATAAAGGGCAGTAATTTGTTTTCACATTTCTTCCAAGTATATCCAATAGAAACAAGTGAGAATATAAACATTTACAAATAGGAAGTGACTTTTCAGTCATCCTGTAGATATTCAGTACAGTAAACTAATACAGGAAAAATGTCAGACACTAAATTTTTAGGAATAAAACTAATACAAGGAAAAGGTAAGACGCTATATTTTTAGGAATATATATAAGTATATAAATCAATAAAACGGTATTGAATCAGTTCTACAAATTAACGGTTCATGTGAAACGAGGGACGTTTCGAGTTTTACCCTTCGTCAGCCACAGTTACAAACAGGTGACAAGGACAAGAATTACATATCATCATCATCATCATCAGTTGCCATCTCCACAACGAAGGTTGGCTGTAATGGATCTCCAATGTCTTCTGTCTCTTGTCTTGATGGTGCATTCTGATAGACTCTTTCCTGTCCATCTCTTGATGTTGTCTTCCCACTTATAGCGCTGTCTTCCCCTTGCACGTTTGCCTTCAACTCTCCCTTCTGTTATGGTCTTCTGCAAGGTGTTATGCCTTTTTATGTGGCCAAAGTATTTTAGCTAATTACATATAGGTACTACAAAAACATACGAGGATGAGAAACATACACCAAATGAGCGATACAAGCAGATGGAAAAAGTGACATCTATCATGGCAAACATTTACCGGTGGCCCTTCATTTCAATGAGCCTGACCATTCGAGTAATTCCGATATTCATGTCACTGCCCTCCTTTCATGTGTTGGTGATAACCGAACTCGCTTTTCGTTGGAGAATCGCCTCATTTTTCAAATGGGCTGTTTATCTCCAAAAGGCCTTAATGTCCAACATCATTTTGCATAAATTCTGGTGGCTTTTCTCTTTTTTCATTCTTCTTTATTCGTTGTTTTTTCGATCTATCTTCTTATGTTTTTGTTTTGGTTCGTTTCATATCCTTTTGTATCTTTTTAAATTGTCGCTGTCTTATACGTCACTTCCTTAGACGATTTCTTGGACAAGCTACCTCAGTGTTCTATTCCAAGCATCTACGGATCTAGCTAAGTGACCTTTTACTTGTTCCAAAGTTTTGTTCGTTCTCTTTTTTTTCATTTCGTTGATTATTTACTTTCTTGTTTCGGTATTTCTTTCAGGTTTTACTATTTTCTTGCATTATTATTGTTCTTTTTTCGCTCATCACTGTGGTTGTTTACTTTTTCCATCTGCTTGTATCGTTCATTTGGTGTATGTTTCTCATCATCGTATGTTTTTATAGTACCTATATGTAATTCTTGTCATTGTCACCTGTTTGTAACTGTGGCTGACGAAGGGTAAAACCCGAAACGTCCCTTGTTTCATGTGAACCGTTAATTTGTAGAACTGATTCAATACCGTTTTATTGGTTTATATACTTACATATATATTCCTTACCAGTTTTACAGCAGCCCCTTAATTTATTTACTATACTTTTAGGCATGAGAAAACAAAACCTTACTTATAAAGAAGTATTTTTTGCTGTCAGGTCTCAAAATTTTTAATAAATGTTGATGAAACTAAGTTTATCTCTTCATAAAATTCTGTGGATAATATTGCAAGGCTGGTGAATCTACCTTGGAGCTTTTTTTTTATCTAGGTTAATATTTGATCAATTTTACTTTGGACAAGCTTCATTTCTCTGGCTCCACAATGACTGGAATTGTCAAAAATATGCCTAGAACAAACAGAAAAAAAAATGGAAATCTAGTAGGTTTAGTTCGCGGGGGTGGGGGGGGGGGGGGGGGCGTCTATAAAGAGACAAAGAAATAATTGGATTACTGCACCCTCAGGCAAGTCATACGAGGGACGGTCAAAAAGTAATGCCTCGTAATTTTTAATTTCATTCTTCTTCTTCGTTCGTCCTGAAAAGGACGGTGGTTGCGTTGTGTCTGTTTGCGCCTAAGCTGTGATATCTGCACCTTTCGGTCGACACATCCGACTTCTGCATGGCATTCTTTAAGGACCGGGTTTGCCTTCCCATTTCGATCCATGCTCGCTCAGCCAGCCTGCACTGCTGCAGACTGTTTCCAGGACCACCACGTGGAGGTGGAGCACGGTCTTAGCCCGAGTCTGAACTTCAAAAATTTATTTCTCAATGTAGTCTCCGTTATTTGTTACAGTTTTTGTCCATCTTTGCACTAGGGCATGTATCCCCGCACGGTAAAAATGTGTGTCATTTTTCCTAAACCACTGACGTATGGCGCGTTTAAGGGTCTCGGTGTCCTCAAAGTGATGTCCGCGAAGATCTTCTTTCAGTGGTCCAAACAGATGGAAGTCAGAAGGTGCAAGATCGGGACTGTAAGGGGGATGTGGTAATAATGTTCAGCCAAATTCTGCAATCGCATCAATGGTGCGTTTAGCGGTGTGTGGCGTGGCATTATCGTGCAACAGTAGTGCAGTTCTCTGATCTTTTAATGGGTAAAGTCGCCGAAGACGACCTCTAAGCTTCTTCAAAGTTTCAATGTAACGGTCTGCATTCACCGTGTTTCCCTGTTCCAAGAAGTCGAGATGAATCACAATCTTCTCATCCCAAAACACGGAGGCCATAACTTTCCCTACAGATGGTGAACTTTTGAACTTCTTTCTTGTCGGCGATGTTGTGTGATGCTTTGCGTCAGCCATTGAGGATTGACCTACTTCAGCTTCGTCACAACGATGTACCCAACGTCGGACAGTGCTAACATCCACTGTTGAATCTCCATAAACATTCTTCAAAGGTTCGTGGATGCGAATTGAGGTCTCGCCTTCAGCATTGAGGAATTCTATGACATAACGTTGTTTTAACCGAACGTCTTTGGCAGCCATTTTTAAACTGTTACAGTGGTGCCACCAGCGTTGCCACTCACGTTCTAGAGATAAACCCAGATGTTCTTCTTAAAAAAACCCAGAAATACCCAGATTATTTTATGCCTCAAATACACGGGATAGACGATGCTTACATAATCTTTTATGTGCATCTTTAGCACAAATAATATGTGTGCTACCAATGTTTATATATTTCTTCATTTTTTTTTTATTACTAAAAATTCACAATTAAATAAAAATGATTTTAATAACACCCCAATATATGAACTCTTGAAAATGAGATATTTTAACAGTAACATACTTACATTAGTTACATTAACAAAATGTTCCTCAAATTAAATATAAAATGTTAGTTGTAACTTGTTACTGATGAAAAATGTCACTTGTCAGAGACTCGGCATCCATGTCGACAACTTCTCCTTCGTCAAGATCATATGCATGAATTGACAACGTGGAATCTTGATTGTGAAGTTCCAAAATCTTTGCATATCTCTGCCGACAACGTCCTTCACGCACATCTTCAACCACGCTTTTACTAGGATTAAACTTATGACAAACTCCATCTTTGGCAACTGCTTGCTTGGCTAGTATTCGATTGGAAACTGTTTCACACAAAAGCTTGTTGGTTTGTTTAGTTTTAACTAAGTTAACCTTCGAAAACACTCTTTCGACGCATGCTGAGGAGTGAGGTAGTGCCATAAGCGTGCCCATGAGGGCTGGTTATTAGCATCTGTTACTTGTTACAGTCCCAGCCAGAATGCGGGCGGATCCTCATCAACTAGATGTCCAAGATCTTTTCGGTACAATGCCAGTTCTCGCCATTGATCAGACAGACGATCAAGACTCTCTTCTGAAACAACTGTTGGGAACTGCGCTGCTAATGGAATGACAGAAGGTTTGTTGATATCGAGAACTTGCTTTGAATCCAACAGCTGCATTTGCGACAGAACACTGTTTTGTTCAAGTGGGAACCTGCGTAGTATATGAGTACAAAGTTCAATCAGGTATGCCAATGCATCCTTGCGAAACTGGACTTCTTTATTTCGTAACGGTTGTCGGATTAACTGCGCTTCACATCGTCCATCCAGCTCAATGTAATTCAGTTTCTTGTGCACCTGTACATCCGAAGGATCAATGTCGGCAAGAATGCGATGCTCATGCTGCAATACTTCCTGCCTAATAAACATACTGAGAAGAAAACGATACTCTCTTGTTACACTCGTGTACACTTTGTGAAGACGGAAGTTCTCGGACTGGAATTCCATGTTCATGATGTTAACTTTACCCAGTATGTAGCCGACAAATAGAAGCATGTGCTTCGTGCGAACAGTGTTCATCGTCTGCAGGATTTGCCTCGCACCGTCGACGTTGTCCACTGAAGCTTCGGATTGGAAATACAAGTGCAGAGCATCCCATTGCTCAAGGATCCTCTCAATGGCTGCTTCACGGAACAGCCAGCGTGTTTCACACAGCTTCAACACTTTATGTTTCTGGGCCTGAACTACATCTTGTATTAACTTGAACTGGAGATTTCTTTTACAAGTACGCGAAAAATAGAAGCAGACATTCTTTATGAAAATTTCAAGCCAAGATGGTAGGTGGTTGCTGGCAGCATTTGCACAAAGTGCAAATGAATGACAAACACAGCCGAGAACAAAGACATGTGGAATCTCTTTCTTCAGATGTGCCTGTAAACCACTTGCAGTCCCCATCATAGTGGCACAGTTGTCTGCAGCAAAACCAATGACGTTACTAAGCGGGATTTCATGCGTGCTCAACAATTTCTTAACAGCTGTAAGCATGCCAAGACCAGTCCCATCCTCCACCTCAATGAGGTCTAACAGTGAATCAACTACTTTTCTTGTTTTTGTGTCACAGAATCGCACAACGGCTGCCAACATCTGGTTCGTAGAAATATCAGTACTCTCATCAACGAGTATAGAAAATTTCTGATTTCTGCAAATGTTTATAACTTCAAGCCGCTCAAAATGAGCAATGCCGCACTGCATCACATAGGCAGCCTTGGTGCGCTTCAGTGACATTTTTTGAGCAATTGTGCTGTCTGGAAATATCTGCTTGCAACAATCAATCAAATGATCAGCTTGCGAAAACGGAGTATTATGTTCTGCCATGAAAGCCGACAACACTATCTCCGCTTTAGCAATTGTGTCTTGGAGACAGGGCTCTTTTGGTTTGATGAAAAACTTGTTAATGTTCAGAGTTTTGCTTTTGGCTTCGAAGTTTTTCATGTGCTTCTGTGTGCTTTTATGTGTCAATAAAGCTGTTTTGTTAGCATTAGTTAATTTACAGGAACAGACCGTACAAATCGCAGCATAACCAGAGTCCGGCTTTATACAATCCTTCAGTTCGCTGTCTGTTAGCAACATTCCGCACAAAAAGCCTGCTGATACCATGGCTTCTGTGATAAATTTAACCGTGATACAACGTTAAAATATCTCCAACTATCAAGATAAAATGTAGGGATAAAAATAATGCATGAGCTACTAGAAGACATGATCGCCCATGCCGCGGTTCACTACCCGCCATGGAAACTAACTTGTTAGACGTGCAGACAAAACGTTTACCCTTGGAGACGGGAGGGAACGGAGATCAAAAAAGAAAAAAATATGACTGAACACGTGTTTGAAACTAGCAAGGCTAAAAAGACGCAATTGGTGGGGAAAGGAAAAAATTCACGTCCACTAGTGACACAATGTAAAGAAATGGACAAAAGGGACCTTAGCTATTATATGCAACAGTCATTTCTTGGACGCTTTTGCGATACTTGGTTGTTTATTTGAAATCAGCGGCAAACGCATTACAGAAGCTTCTCGAAGATATTTCACACAAAAAAAAAAAAAAATAGACGAGAAAAAAATATGTTTTCTTAATAATAATGTTACGAAAATAAAACTTAGCTAGTTTGATAGCACATCTTGAGCTGACAAATAATATACTTTAAATTATCCAGACGAATAGATAGTAAGGAAGATATTGACAAAAGACTGTATTGTTCATATCAGACGAACGACTACACTGTTAACCCATGTCACTAAAAATAACCAAAATCTTGGCCTTGAGTCTGCAAACGTAAAAATCTAGTTGAAATGAAAGAGAGGGAATGTGGTGGAGAATTGTGGCTAAAAATAACTTTAAAGGCAAAATTGTGTAGGGGACGGCAGAGTTGGTTCAAAAAAACAAGTGTGTTTTTTTTGTGAAACGCAAGTAGAGACAGACGGACCAACAGACAATAATACATACTTGACTGAGGTATGACTGAATTGACTTTTGGTTGTAGGTTTGAAATTTGAAAGGGGGAAAGTCGGTGATTGGCCAAAGATAATCATATTATTGGCGCACAGACGCGCATTTTTGCCATTCAACTAAAAGCTGTCCAGTAGTAGACACAGTAAATAATTCAGTGGTGTATTTCCCAGAAAGCTATTCCATATTTAGAGGGACGCCATACTAGAGCCAGCAGCTCAGCTGAGTTTTGCTAGAATATAACTGTGTTCTCTATTCGTAATTCTGGTAAGAATGAAAGCATTTCTTTTGTATATTTTAATATTGTTTAATATTTCGAGTGATTTGATACTGCCATATCAAAATCTGTCTCTTACAACAAGTAAGGGGTTCGCTCTAGATCCCCAGCCCAAGTTCAGGGTCTAGAGATAAACCAAATACATAGACGCCAGCAAGGATTATGAAGGGCGGATCAAGTATTGAGATATGTGGGAACATATCACCTATCTTATTGGATAATCGAAAACTATTGAACATATCTCATATGCACTGCAGACTTTGGGGGAATTGATACAATATGAAACCAACTTGGTAAGATGTGCTGTATGGTCAGAGAGATCTGACCCATTTCTGTATATTGTTGATGTGTTGTGCTGTGTAAAAGTGGTGCAGTGTATAGAGTACTGACACAGCACCAATTTTGTTTCAGAAGTGTGAGTTTCTGATGTGGCACTAAGCTAGTGCTACATAAGTATTCAAAGTTACACCAGCAGACGTGTATGCAGGCAAACAGCGTATAGAAGCAGACTATCGTTCTGTTCTAGCTGTCGAGAGAAGTGGACCACCTGATTCTGCATCAGTTCTTCGCAGACCAGATGAGTACTAAATGGCCTGCTGAAGATTCACCATATTTCTAAGGAACTTCTAATAATTTCCCCACCACGGTTTACTGAACTTTGGGAAAGACACAGTATAAAGTTGTAATCTAATGGACACAGCTACTGTAGTTACAGAATGGGAGTGATGACGCCACCCCATCAGCACATCTATTAATCGTTCTCCCAGAGAAATTTAAAATATAAACAGTATTAATATTAACTAGTCTTGTAAAATACATATGTATACACCTTTCATTTTATTATGACATATATCCATGCATTTCATTCATAACTTCATAACCTTTCATATGTTCTGACCAAAATCAAACCTTGGTTCAGAACAAATAAACTTAAAGAAAATTTCTATATCTAAAACTAAAACAGCTGAGTCAGTCCAGTGTGTTATAAATTTTATTAATATTATTACACTTAGTAATTATCTGTGTGTGTGTTTGTATATACTAATACAACACAGTACATATCAGTACCCTAGAATTTAACGTAGCCACATTCATTAGTAAAAAAGATATGTGTGAGGTCGTAAGTGGTAGTACGAAGGGTCTTCTGTAATTCACATCTACATTTATCTCAGGAGCCTTCACAACTGACCTCATACATCCCACTAGGTAACATCACAACCATACAATACCATCAAAACCCACTACATATATTGGGGGCTCGTCCGAGATAATTAGCTTATCAGTAATATTAGGATCTCCTGGTGGGAGAATTAAATCAGGGGAACAAATTGTTAAAATTAAAAGTGTCCCTTAAAATTGAAGGTGAGAATAAAAGTTGGTGAATCTTCACAGCCAGTGGTAATTAATTAGATAACTGGCTAATTAGAATTACCTTAATCAATAGTTAAGTAGAATTACTTTAGTTATTGATTGGTTAGAATTTTACCTTGAGCAGTGTTATTTTGTGTGATGGCTGAGCTAGCGAAGTTCAGATCAGCTGCTGTGCTAACGGCGAAGGATATGGGAATGGATGGTCAGGTTTTAATTCAGTATGTAACTGCTGAATGTGACAAGTATATTGAACGGGAAGAAAGAAGATTAGAAAAAGAGGCCGAAAGAAAATTAGAGTCTGAAAGGTTGGCTGAAGAGAAGAGGTTACAAATTGAGGCTGATAGAGAACTTAAGAGGCTGCAGATTGAGGCAGAAGATAAAAGATTGACTGCCGAAAGGGAGGCAGCAGAAAAAAAGGCCGAAAGGGAAGCAGAAGATAAAAAGGCCGAAAGGGAGGCAGAAGATAGAAGGTTGCAAAGGGAGCACGAATTACGACTAAGGGAGCTGGAATTACAAGGCCATGCTCCTGAAAATGGTGCCAGCCCTTTTGCCTCAGATGCTGCAGCTAGTCAGGGTGCCTCAACATCAGCTATGGGGTTTCATTTAGACCATTTTGTTGAGAAAGACGATGACATAGAGGGGTACCTCAGTCGTTTTGAGTTATTAGCTACTACATATGGGTTAGAGAGAGAGAGGTGGAGTTTAAAGTTATCACAGGGACTGAGAGGTACTTATGAAGTATTTGCTAAAATGAACAGAGAAGACCAAGACAATTATGACATGCTAAAGCAGGCTTTGTTGTTAAGATACGAAAAAATGGTGAATTTTATCGTAAGAAATTTAGAAATGCCAAACTGTTGTCTGGGGAGACATACCACCAATTCTCTGCCAGACTGGAAACCTATTTGGAGAAATGGACTGCTCTGGGGAAGACCCAAGATCTTAAAGAGATGATCATGATAGAGCAATTGAGAGAGTCCATGGCTCCAGACTTGAGAAAATTTCTCATGGAACAAGGTGCAGAGAGGTTGGGGGAGGTTTTAAATGTCGCTGAGAGGTATCAGGCAGCCCAGGCAGAGGTAAGTGGTGCTAAAAAGAAGCACATAGATAATTTTAAAGCTCCACAGCAATTTAATAAATTTGATAATAGAGAACAGGGTAATAAAGGTAGGACAAACTTTGAACGGCCAAGAAATGACTATCGTGACAGAAACTCACAGTTCAATGACCAAAAATATAATGAAAGAAAACCGTCTAACCAAGGAAAAAGATGGTGCAAATGGTGTAAGAAAGACAACCATAACACCGAATTTTGTAGAAGGAAACCTTCAAACATTGCTGCAATGAAGTCGGGGACTCAAAGATTAAAGGTTAATCCTAATGGACAGCAGGAACCTTATCACCCCCCAGTTTGTGAGGATGTTATTTGTAATGGGGCCACCATAAGGTGCCTTTATGATACAGGTTTGGATTATGATTCAGTTGTGAAGTCTAGCCTAGTGGACCCAAGTCAGTATACCACAGAAACAGTGGAAATACAAGGGGCGACTAAGGACATACCACTCATCACACTTCCCATCGCAAGGATAACGGTGAAAACTCGCTATGTGGAAGGAGAAATCAGAGCAGCAGTGATAGATGAACCAATCTACCCTCTGATATTGGGGTGTAGATACGTCTTCTTGGGGAATCCCGAGAGACCTGTGATCATGGCGACAGTGCAGACCAGGTCACAGAAAAAGGAGGAAGAAGGTGAACCTATAAATGCTCATCCAGAGGAGATGAGGAAGGCGCAGGCTGAGGATAGGACACTCAAGCCATGTTTTAAAAAATTGCCCAAATGCCACACACCTCCAAGCAAGGGAGAATACTTTATGAAGAACAAACTATTATATAGGAAGGCCGGAACTGGAACAAATGGTCACAACCAGCTGGTTCTTCCCACTTCATATAGGAATAAAGTGATGGAACTCGGGCATGCGATTCCCTTCAGTGGTCACATGGGGATCAGCGCCACAGGACAGCGTATAGCTTGTCATTACTTCTGGCCAGGGATAACGGAGGATATAAAAAGATATGTCAAATCCTGCCCAGAATGTCAAAGGGTAGCTCCAAAGCATTGGACTGCTCCTGCAACTCTAGGGGAAATGCCCATAGTGGGAACACCTTTTGAGAGGGTTGCAGTGGATATTGTGGGACCTCTCACTCGGACCAAGAGGAGGAACAGTTACATCCTTACTCTGGTGGACACTTGTTCTATGTGGGGAGAGGCGGTAGCCCTGCCATCAATTGATTCAAAACATGTAGCAGAGGCACTACTTACAATATTCACCCGATTAGGATTCCCGCATCAAATCTTGACTGATAATGGCTCACAGTTCAAGGGGAAACTAACGGAAGAAGTTTTTAAGCTATTTCAAGCCAGACACTTTCATTGTAGTCCGTACCATCCACAAGGGAACGGCCAGGTAGAGAGGTTCAATGGGACTCTCATTTCTATCCTGAGAAAGCTGGCACACGAAAAACCGGATCTGTGGGATCAATTCCTGCCCGCCGCATTGTTTGCGTATCGGGAGGTACCACATAGTTCAACCGGGATGGCTCCCGCAACTCTGCTATTTGGGAGACCAATAAAAGGTCCATTAGAAGCTCTATTAAGGACCTGGACAGATGAGAAGGCGGAAGAGACTGTTACCTCATCGTATCAATATGTGAACGAACTGACCACTCGTTTGAAAGCTGGATGGAAACTGGCAAATGATAATTTGAAACAAGCCAGGAAGAAACATGCAGCATATTTTAATAGGAAGGCAAAGGACAGAGAACTAGCTGTGGGAGAGAAGGTGCTTCTTCTACTACCCGGTAGCCAGAATAAATTACAAATTGGATGGCAAGGTCCATATACGGTTCTAGAGAAGGTGTCTAGAACAAACTATAAAATTGACAAAAAGGGGAAGGAGAAAGTTTATCATGTAAACCTGTTAAAGAAGTATCTGGACAGACCACTCCAGGAAAGCACCCCCTTACTGACCTTGGCTATCGCAACTCAAATGCAAAAGGAACCACTCACCTCACATGAATACCCATTACATCCTTGTGAAACAGCAGCACAGGTAAAAGTCAGTAAGCACCTGACTAAAAATCAGAGGGAGAGAGTTCAACAGGTTCTGGAGGAACATACAGATGTATTAACAGATAAACCAGGACATACAAATTTGCTACAGTATGACATGAAACTGGTAGACTCAAACCCAATCTGTATGAGAGCCTATTCTATTCCGTTCGCGAAGGAGAAGGCATTGAAAGAAGAAATAGATTATTTGTTGAAAGAGGGGATTATTTCACACAGTGAATCATCTTTTAGCTCCAGTGTCGTTTTGTTGAGGAAACCGTCTGGGGAACACAGACTGTGCATAGATTACAGGAAACTGAATGCTGTCACAGAAGGACAAGTGGATCCATTACCAGACACAAAACAGTTATTTGCCAGATTAAACAAAGCAAAATACTTTTCAAAGGTGGATCTTAGTAAAGGCTATTACCAAATTCCAGTGAAGCCTGAAGTGAGACCTTATTTGGCTTTTAGCACTTCGGATGGACATTATGAATTCAACATGCTACCATTCGGATTGAAAAATGCTCCGAGTGTATTTTCACGGATGATGCGCAAATTGTTGGATCCCCTGAATAACCCATGTATCACGAATTTCATGGATGATATTCTCGTCGCCACAGAGACATTTGAAGAACACATGGACTCCCTGAAAATGTTATTTGATAGGCTTAGGGAGGCGAACTTAACTGCTAGGCCAACAAAATGTTGTATTGGATGCAAAGAGTTGGAATTCTTGGGACACACTGTATATCAGGGTAACATGACCCCTGATCCCAAGAACTTGGAAAAACTGCAGAGAGCACCTAGACCACAAACAAAAAAGGACGTGCGATCATTCGTGTCGTTATGCGGATTTTATCAAAAATACATCAAAAATTTTAACGCTATTTGTGCTCCTCTGACTGATCTGACTCGCAAGGGACTTCCAGATAAAATTATTTGGACTGCGCAATGTGAATTACCAACGGGCTGATCACCCGTTTGCCAGTCACTTCGATTACGGAAACAACAGCAAATGGATTGATTTGCCGTTGCCCTAAAGACGCCAATAGGTGTGATGGGAAACAATGGCAAAGAAAACCTATCTGCTGTTGCCCTAAGACGCCACTAGGCGTAATGGCCACTGACTGCTTTGACGGTCGGTGGCTAAGGACAGAAGAAGAGAAGAAGAATGTGAATTAGCGTTCCAAGAGTTAAAGGAAAAACTCACTAGCAAGCCTATTCTCAAACTGCCTGATTTGACACAGGACTTTGTGGTGAGAACAGATGCAAGTAATGTAGGCCTCGGGGCAACCTTGTTGCAGAGGTCATCTTCATCAGATGGGGAACTGAACCCAGTCGCTTATGCAAGCCGCAAATTGAATAAAGCGGAACAAGGATATTCCACAAGCGAAAAAGAATGTTTAGCGTTAATCTGGGCAATAAAGAAGTTCCAAATCTATCTGTATGGTAGGACTTTTGTGGTCCAGACGGATCATCAGCCCCTCGTATTCTTATCCAAGGCTAAGCATGAAAACGCAAGATTGCTGAGGTGGTCTTTATTGCTTCAACCTTATCAGTTTAGTATCCAATATATCCCAGGCACATTGAATGTCGGTGCAGATTTCCTCAGTCGGCACCCCTGTGATCAAAATTAGAGTAGTGGCAGGCGTGAGGAGTAATTTTATCTATGTGTATCACTGGTTTTGGAACTTGCCGTAGGCATGTTTTCAAGTGGGGAGATGTGTGATAAATTTAACCGTGATACAACGTTAAAATATCAAGATAAAATGTAGGGATAAAAATAATGCATGAGCTACTAGAAGACATGATCGCCCATGCCGCGGTTCACTACTCGCCATGGAAACTAACTTGTTAGACGTGCAGTCAAAACGTTTACCCTTGGAGACGGGGGGGAACGGAGATCAAAAAAGAAAAAAATATGACTGAACACGTGTTTGAAACTAGCAAGGCTAAAAAGACGCAATTGGTATGGAAAGGAAAAAATTCACGTCCACTAGTGACACAATGTAAAGAAATGGACAAAAGGGACCTTAGCTATTATATGCAACAGTCATTTCTTGGACGCTTTTGCGATACTTGGTTGTTTATTTGAAATCAGCGGCAAACGCATTACAGAAGCTTCTCGAAGATATTTCAAAAAAAAAATAGACGAGAAAAAAATATGTTTTCTTAATAATAATGTTACGAAAATAAAACTTAGCTAGTTTGATAGCACATCTTGAGCTGACAAATAATATACTTTAAATTATCCAGACGAATAGATAGTAAGGAAGATATTGACAAAAGACTGTATTGTTCATATCAGACGAACGACTACACTGTTAACCCATGTCACTAAAAATAACCAAAATCTTGGCCTTGAGTCTGCAAACGTAAAAATCTAGTTGAAATGAAAGAGAGGGAATGTGGTGGAGAATTGTGGCTAAAAATAACTTTAAAGGCAAAATTGTGTAGGGGACGGCAGAGTTGGTTCAAAAAAACAAGTGTGTTTTTTTGTGAAACGCAAGTAGAGACAGACGGACCAACAGACAATAATACATACTTGACTGAGGTATGACTGAATTGACTTTTGGTTGTAGGTTTGAAATTTGAAAAGGGGAAAGTCGGTGATTGGCCAAAGATAATCATATTATTGGCGCACAGACGCGCATTTTTGCCATTCAACTAAAAGCTGTCCAGTAGTAGACACAGTAATTAATTCAGTGGTGTATTTCCCAGAAAGCTATTCCATATTTAGAGGGACGCCATACTAGAGCCAGCAGCTCAGCTGAGTTTTGCTAGAATATAACTGTGTTCTCTATTTGTAATTCTGGTAAGAATGAAAGCATTTCTTTTGTATATTTTAATATTGTTTAATATTTCGAGTGATTTGATACTGCCATATCAAAATCTGTCTCTTACAACAAGTAAGGGGTTCGCTCTAGATCCCCAGCCCAAGTTCAGGGTCTAGAGATAAACCAAATACATAGACGCCAGCAAGGATTATGAAGGGCGGATCAAGTATTGAGATATGTGGGAACATATCACCTATCTTATTGGATAATCGAAAACTATTGAACATATCTCATATGCACTGCAGACTTTGGGGGAATTGATACAATATGAAACCAACTTGGTAAGATGTGCTGTATGGTCAGAGAGATCTGACCCATTTCTGTATATTGTTGATGTGTTGTGCTGTGTAAAAGTGGTGCAGTGTATAGAGTACTGACACAGCACCAATTTTGTTTCAGAAGTGTGAGTTTCTGATGTGGCACTAAGCTAGTGCTACATAAGTATTCAAAGTTACACCAGCAGACGTGTATGCAGGCAAACAGCGTATAGAAGCAGACTATCGTTCTATTCTAGCTGTCGAGAGAAGTGGACCACCTGATTCTGCATCAGACTTCGCAGACCAGATGAGTACTAAATGCTGAAGATTCACCATATTTCTAAGGAACTTCTAATAATTTCCCCACCACGGTTTACTGAACTTTGGGAAAGACACAGTATAAAGTTGTAATCTAATGGACACAGCTACTGTAGTTACAGAATGGGAGTGATGACGCCACCCCATCAGCACATCCATTAATCGTTCTCCCAGAGAAATTTAAAATATAAACAGTATTAATATTAACTAGTCTTGTAAAATACATATGTATACACCTTTCATTTTATTATGACATATATCCATGCATTTCATTCATAACTTCATAACATTTCATATGTTCTGACCAAAATCAAACCTTGGTTCAGAACAAATAAACTTAAAGAAAATTTCTATATCTAAAACTAAAACAGCTGAGTCAGTCCAGTGTGTTATAAATTTTATTAATATTATTACACTTAGTAATTATCTGTGTGTGTGTTTGTATATACTAATACAACACAGTACATATCAGTACCCTAGAATTTAACGTAGCCACATTCATTAGTAAAAAAGATATGTGTGAGGTCGTAAGTGGTAGTACGAAGGGCCTTCTGTAATTCACATCTACATTTATCTCAGGAGCCTTCACAACTGACCTCATACATCCCACTAGGTAACATCACAACCATACAATACCATCAAAACCCACTACAGCTTCACTTTTTTACGCGGTGGCGTGTGTGTCGTCATGCTACCACAACTACCTAGCGTACCTTCATCATCGCTCATTTTATAATCTTATAATAAAAAAAATAAAAAAAAGACAATATGCTGTTTATCTGCTTAAGTCTAAAATGTAAAAAGAATACTTTATAACACATCGCAAAAATGACAGAGTATTGCAGATGACAGCCATTAACAGAATAACAGGAAGAAAATAGATAGCTGATGTAAACGAGTAAAAAAACAACGTCCTTGATGTGGTTAAAAACAAGAATTAAATTTAAGTGGAATAAAAAATATATAGCACATAATGTTTTACATGTAGTTATAATATACATATAATGTATAATGCTCAGTGCACAGAATATACATACATTGTAAATGCCAATTGTCAAATATACCCAGATTAATGCAGATTTTGAAAAAAATTACCAAGATACCCAGACGGAAGCCCAAAAACCCAGATCTAGTAAGAAATACCCAGCTGTGGCATCACTGGGTGCCACCTGTTACTGAAACAGGTTGGTAATGCTATACAGTGCAGAAGAGTGTTTGTGGAATCCTGCTAAATTTACAAATTGCACACCGATGCAGTATTTACATACATAAAAAATAGGAGGCATGACTTTTTGACCTTCCCTCGTACAAAGTAACTAATGGCAACCTCATTATGTAAAAGAAATTGCCACAGAAACCACTATATATATATATATATATATATATATATATATATATATATATATATATATATATATATATATATATATATATATATATATATATATATATACATATATATATATATATATATACATATATTTTTTTTATTTAACTATCCCGTTCAACCTCTGATGGATTAGAATTGGGATTTATAGTGTATCTAATTCAAGATAATAATTTTGATTTCTGATATCTAAATATAGCATCATTTCACCCCTGCAATCAGTCCAAATACAGTAAATCAAAAGTGTAAAATTGTGTGAATGTGCCCTCTCCTGTCACAAAAAAAGCTGTCTGAGGGGAGGGGGGAGGAGGGGGGGGGTGAGGAAGCTCGGCGTGTCTGAGATGACACCCAATCCACTAATCATCTGTCAGCATCACTATGCATTGCGAAAACTCACCAGACCCTCACTTTGCTGTCACACATCACTAATCCTTACATATTAATTGTTTTCTTCTTATATACTGTTTTCTAACTATATTGTGTAATTCACTAGATCTGTCAATTCTCAACACCTATACTACAGTTATGGGTGAATTGAAAGCACATCTGGCCCCATATTCTTTAAGGATGGCAAAGGAAAATCATGATGATGATGAAATCCATTTAGCTTTCTCATTCAAAGAACATAATTTCAAGATGATTTTCAAAGGCTTTCCAACGTGTGAAAAAGGAAGAACTGGCTTCAGTGCTTCCATTTATTCAACCAGATTATGACCATCCAAATTTGCTAACTTTACAGACTTGATAAGTTTGTCTTCCTCAATGAGCTTGACGTATATTAGTGCAGTTTCCATCCGCAGCATGTTTTTTGTCAGTTCTCCAATTTTTTGATAATATGAGGAGGAGGTTGGAAAAATGTGATGTCACAAAAATATATGAGCCACACTCGCGTCTTTCATAATTGTTTCTACTTTTATCCGCAATAGTTAACTTTTATCCACAAAAGTTAACAACTCCCTCGTGGACAACTTAAATAAATATTATAATCTCATAATTGTTGTAACTTTGAACTGGTTTTGATTGTTTTTTATTATTCAATTATTTTTAAAAATAATGTAGTACATGCCTTAAAAAACAAAATGCAGATTAAATAAACTGTACTTTGTAAAATTAGATTTAAAAAGCAGTAACAAGTTATAACCATCGCGACAAGAGCTTGATGAGATCAAAGACAAAAACGTTTAGCAAGTTTAACCAACTGGTGTAAAAGTTAACAATCTGTGTATGTGTGTGTGAGTGCAGACATCGTGTGTGGTTGGGGGGGGGGGGGGGGGGGATGCAAATGCATTTAGTTGAGTACTATAAAGGTTGGGCCCCATCTCGTGCTGGGACGCAGCACAGGAAAAGGAAAATCTTTGTAAAAGCCTGATTAATAAAACACTATTTTACTTAAAAGATTATTTTGTCTGCACCAGTTAACGCACAGTTAGCAATTTTGCAAAGGAACTGGCTCAGCTGTACATAACTGTAATCAGACGCAAGACAAAATACAAAGACTTGATGAGTGGGCATAGCTAATGGGTCTGAAAATACACAGGGGGAAAACAAAGATAATGACAACAACACAAGACAACAATATTGCACCTAAAGGAAACATCACTACAAGATGCAGAATCGTATATATATACATTGGCTACGATATAGACGGAGGAACAGACAATGATATCAAAATATGAATACAAAAGGTTAGAGGAGCTCTCATTGCATTGGGAAATATGATGGAGATCAAAAGAGGTCAAGTCCAACACAAAAATCAGACTCTTCAATTCAAATGTCAAGTCAGTACTATTGTATGGCTCTGAAACATGGAGAACAACACAAAAGATTCAGAATTTCATGAATGGATAAAATAAAATAGGTAGTTTCAAAGCAGATACTGCCATAAGGGCGTGAAATGTTAGAGACTTCACAATACTAGGTTGAGCTTGTCGACATGGGGTAACCAGTTATCCCCCTTGCTGCCTTTGCCTTTCCTAACCCAAGAGCAGAGGTATCCATTTACAGATGAGTAGAATGAAGCGTGATGCCACCGTGTTTCCATCCCGATCGCGACCTTTACCGGCAGAGGCCTGCGCTCTAACCACGGATGCTCTCGTAACTGGGTGATTGCCTAAAATAGAAGAATTGTAGTGGTATAATAATAATAATAGCCCCTTCAGTCATAGCTGACTATGGGAATGCGCCCCTGAGGTGACAGAACTCAGCTGCTTATTTTCCTGATGTTCCTCTCTTCTGCTTTCTGTGAGAGCTTCTTTTCGCTCAATCTGAGGTGGTGCCGTAGGAAGCATCGCCACTTGGTGCGATCGGCAGCTTAATCCTCCCAGGTTGCTGGATTTATGTCCAGTGCCCTCATGTCTCTCTTGCACACATCTTTGAACCTCAGCTGTGGTCGCCCACTGTTCTTTTGCCATCTGCCAGTATTCCGTAGAAGATATCTTTTGGGATGTGACCATCTTTCAGGCAACTGACATGGCGAAGCCAGCGTAGTCTGCGCTGTCTAAGCATTGTATACATGCTTTGAAGGCCAGCACTTGACAACACCTTGACATTTGTCACTTTATCCTTCCGCGAAATACAGAGGATTAAACGTATACACTGCTGATGGAAGGTATTGAGCCTTCTTTCTTGCTTAGCATAGGTTGTCCATGTCTCGCTGCCATATAGAAGTGTGCTGGTGACGTAGGCGTTATATACCGCAGCTTTGATCTTCGTTGTGAGTTTGGAGTTTCCCCAAACAGGCGATGTGAGGCGGGTAAAGGTGGCTGCAGCTTTGCAAATGCGGCTGTCAATTTCTGTGTCCAGAGAAAGTTTGCCATTGATGGTAGACCCCAGGTATGTGAAGTGGCACACCACTGCCAATTCATAGTTACCAATAGTGATAACTCACCCGTGTGTTACCGGGGCCCGAAAGGGGAGCAAAGAATAGTAACACTGTCCCCTACCAAGCATGTCGTAAAAAGCGACTAAGGAGGGTTGGGCATGGGGCCGGTTACACCATCCTGTAAAAAAATTTTAAACCACAAAAAACTTCAACAAATATGGACAAGTCAAATAAAGAAAATAAAACACAGCCATCCAAGACAGGGGAAGGTCCTCTCGCGGGGAGGCGTATGATGCAACACAGAGAAAGCCGAAAGGAGTCTGTGTTGCTGACTAACCTTCTTTCTTCTAGGAGAACTTCCAGATTTGGCACCTGGAATGTTCGGACATTAAACGAACAAGGGAAAGTGGCGCAAGTAGCAGCAGAAATGAGGGAATACAAAATCGAGGTTCTGGGAATGTGTGAAACAAAGTGGAAGGGGGTAGACAGGAAGAAACTCATCACAGGTGAATTGGTGCTGTCCTCAGGACATGAAGACGAAAGTTCACACCACAGTGAAGGGGTAGCTCTTATGTTATCTAAAGAAGCACAGAAAGCACTCATTGAATGGGAAGCTGTTGGACCCAGAATAATAACAGCTACTTTCAAAACAGCTAAAAAGAAAATTCATGTAAATGTCATCCAATGTTATGCACCAACTAATGACAAAGAAGAGTCTGTGAAAGAAGCATTTTATACTAAACTACAGGAAATTATGGATAAAGTAAAAAGAAGAGACATCACAATTTTGATGGGTGACATGAATGCAAAGATAGGTACAGTCAACACCGGATTTGAAGAAGTCATGGGAAAACATGGGCTAGGAGTAATGAATGAAAATGGAGAACTATTCGCAAACTTCTGTGCTTCAAATCAACTGGCTATAGGAGGAAGCATGTTTCCACATAAGAGAATACACAAGGCAACATGGATATCACCAGACCATAGAACAGAAAATCAGATTGATCATATATGCATAAACAAGAAGTTTAGATCATCATTGCAGGATGTAAAGGTATATAGAGGAGCAGATGTGGCATCAGATCACCATCTTCTGATAGCCAAAGTAAAAATGAAACTCAAGAGATATGCAACAATGCAAAATTATAGACAACAGTTTAATGTAGGACAGCTAAGAAATCAAGAAACAAGAGACAAATTTGCGGTCACAGTATCCAACAAATTCCAAGTGCTCCAACAGCTGGAAGATGTAGAGAATACAGAAGACTATTGGCAGCAGGTCAAAACAGTATGGAAGGAGACATGTGAAGAAATACTGGGGAAAAGGGAAAGACAACAAAAAGCATGGATAACAACAGAAACCATCAATAAGATAAAAGACAGAAAAAACAAGAAAGCCGAGTTAAACACAAGCAAAACCAGAAGTTCCAAAGCCAAGGCTCAAGAAGTGTACACAGAAGCAAACAAAGAAGTAAAAAGAAGTATCAAAAGAGACAAGAGGAAGTATATTGAGGAGTTGGCAAGAGAGGGAGAAGATGCTGCAGCCAAAGGAAATATGAGAGAACTGTATAGCAGCACAAAGAAGCTAACAGGGAAATACAAGCAAACAAGTTGCCTCATAAAAGACAAGAATGGGAAACTGCTCAGCAATATACAAGAGCAAATGAAGAGGTGGACAGAATATTTTGGGGACCTTCTCAATAGACCAGCTCCACAAAACCCGCCGGACATCCAGCCAGCAGAAGAAGAGCTACAAATTAACGGTGAAAGACCAACGAAGGAAGAAATAAAGAAAGCCATAAAGCTTCTAAGAGATGGAAAAGCGTCTGGACCTGATGGCATTCCAGCAGAGGCCATCAAAGCAGATATCGACACGGCTACAGAGATGTTATATAAATTACTTGGTAAAGTCTGGGAAAAGGAAGAGATACCAGCAGAATGGAAGGAAGGATATCTGGTTAAGTTGCCTAAGAAGGGAAATTTACAAGAGTGCACAAATTATAGAGGAATAATGTTACTATCAGTGCCAGGAAAAGTATTAAACAGGATTATCCTTGAGAGATTAAAAGAGTCCATAGACAAGAAACTGAGAGATGAACAAGCAGGTTTTCGACAAAACAGATCATGTACAGACCAGATAGCCACTTTGAGAATAATAGTTGAACAAAGTCTGGAATGGAATACATCGGATTTGTGGACTACGAAAAGGCATTTGACAGTGTAGACAGAGAATCACTTTGGAAATTGATGAGGCATTATGGAGTTCCCCTGAAGATCATTAATTTAATAAAGAAAACATATGAAGACATGACATGCAGAGTTCTTCACGAAGGACAGCTTACAGAACCGTTTGGGATAAGAACAGGAGTGCGACAGGGATGCCTCTTGTCTCCATTTCTTTTCTTGCTGGCAATAGATTGGGTTATGAGATCATCGACAACACACAACAGAAATGGAATCCAGTGGACTCTGACTAAGCAGTTGGATGATCTGGATTTTGCTGATGACTTGGCTCTTCTGTCCCATAACCGTAATCAGATGCAGGACAAATTGAAAACACTCCCCACTGGTAAATTCTGTTCCAACTATACAGCTGAGGTTCAAGCTCTAGAGCAAGCTGCAAATATGATTTATAACACCAACTCTGACTGCCACCAGGTAGTCATCCTCACAGATGCACTGTCTGTCCTGCAAGCTCTCAAGGGTGGTAAACTCCCGCATCTGAGAAATGAACTAAACAAGGTAGCTGCCAAAAAGAGAACCATACTTCAGTGGGTACCATCTCATTGTGGTGTACCCGGAAATGAAAAGGCAGATAAACTTGCAAAAAAGGGAGGAGAATGTGAACAAGAAGATAATGAAGTCACATACTTTGAGAAAAAGAGAGCTATCCAGACTATCAGAAGAGAACAGAACCAACCCAAAGACGACTATCACACTCTCGACCGGCAGGGACAGACAACCATTTTTCGACTCAGGACAGGGCATAACAAACTGAATAAACACATGCACAAGCTACGATTGTCTGCTTCACCACTGTGCACATGTGGATTAAACGAACAAACTGCTGAGCATGTTCTACAGGACTGTCCTCTGTATGACCAGTTAAGAAAGATATACTGGCCCAATGACTCAACACTAAACTCAAAGCTATATGGAGTTAAAGAGGAACTTCAAACAACAGTCGAATTCATCATGAGAACTCGTCTGACGGTGTAATCATCAAAGATGCGATCGCAAGAAGAAGAAGAAGAAGAAGAAAACACTCGATGAGAGGTCACAGCAATTGGGTCTGAAAATACACAGGGAAAAGACAAAAATAATGAGAATAAATGCAGGTAATGATAACAGGGTTGAACTTGAAGAAACACCAATTCAAGATGTAGAATCATACACATATCTTGGCAGTAATATAGACAAAGTTGGAGGGACAGACAGCGATATCAAAATAAGAATACAAAAGGCAAGAGGAGCTTTCATTGCATTGGGAAATATATGGAGATCAAGAGAAATCGGATCCAACACGAAAATAAGAATCTTCAATTCAAATGTGAAGTCAGTCCTATTGTATGGCTCGGAGACATGGAGAACAACAAAGACAACAACCAAAAAGCTACAGACTTTCATAAATGGGTGCTTGCGTAGAATAGAGGGATTAAAATGGTATGACAAGGTTACCAACGTGGAACTGATGACAAGAACTAGACAAGTGCCAGTGGAACAAGAGATGAGAAGAAGACGATGGCGATGGATAGGACACACACTGAGGAAACCTGTTGATAGCATTACAAGGCAGTCCTTGTTCTGGAACCCCCAGGGCAAGAGAGGCAGAGGAAGACCAAGAAGTACATGGAGAAGAGAGTTGGAAACAGAGGTGAAAATGATGAGGAGAACATGGAAAGAACTTGAGATGATGGCACGGGACAGGAGGACTTGGCATGTGTTTGTTGAAGGCCTATGCTCCTTTGGGAGTGGAGGGTTATGAATGAATGAATGAATAGTGATAACTGGTGAAACATCCGCATTCTGACTCTGCACATTTGTTATCTTTAAACTTATTGCATGCTTTGGTGAAGCGACTCATCAAGCTCTGAAGCTCCTGTTGGCTTTGAGTGACGACTGCAGCGTCATCAGCGAATAACAAGTCTCTTAAAGTGACCTTTCTGATTTTTGTTTTTGCCTTCAGCCTTGCAAGGTTAAACAGTCGGCCGTCTGACCTAATGTGAAGATGTATTCCTTTCCTTGCCTCTCTGGGAAACCATCATAGTTGGGAGTGTTCCACGTGGGTTTTCAGGGGCTGGGTTTTGAGGCACTGGCGTATCGTCTGGTTGCAAGCCATATCTCTTCTTGTTACTTCAACCACCTTCCTTAGATACCTCATTTCTGAGGTTTGGAGCTGACTTTTTTGGGTTGCAGTCATTGCTCATGACTCACATCCATATGTCAAGATTAGTACACAGATGAAGCGGTATACAGCCATCTTGGCCTTCTTGTCCATTTCTTTTTTGCTGAGGAGTCCTCGATTTATGAACCGAAAAAGTCTCCCAGCTGCTGCTCTTCGAGTAGCCAACTCTTCTTTGATGCCTCCCTTCCAGTCTATGACAGCTCCAATGTATTTAAAGTAGTTGACCTGCTCCAAAACATGTTCTCCTAGAATAATCTGGTGTCTTTTTCCCTCTCGTGATATCACAATAGTTTTTTTGTTCCTTGCCAAGTAGTCCCAAAGTTTGCTCCAGGGGACCTTGCCAAATGCCAGATCCAAGAAACAAAGATGCGTCTCATTTTTATACTCAAGGGCATTGTGAAATTTTCCACATATATTTTTAAAACAAGACATGTAATTTTACATAAAACTTTTTTCTTTCAAAAAAAAAAAATAAAGTCATCTAATTTTATTTTGAAAGCTGGAGGTGGCGACCAGAGTGTGGGGCCCCCTTTGGGCGCGGGACTCGGTAAGGCCCAGTCGGTTAAATCAGCCTAAGGTGAACCCTGGGTCCGCGTACTTAACCTAAATTTGAAAATGTAAAAATTTTTAATGAAGCTTTTATGTGCATTTTCTTTTCAAGAAGGGGTCCACATAGCCTTTATCAGACAATTAAAGAGTCCATGGCACACACACGCACAAAGAGTTAAGAAACCCTGAGATAGACACTATTAGTCCTTTTCAGGACTTAATATCTATCAACGCTGTACTTCAGTTAACAGAGTATTTTTTAATAGCAAATTTCGCTTTGATATAACTAATGGACTTAAGTCTAGATTGTAAAAAACGTGCATCACAACAGAAGGCAAAACCCGCAACGAAAAAAAAAAAAAAACTCCAAGTGTTTGTACTTGGTATCGTTATCTTAGACTCGAATCTGTCTCTGGGCAGTTTGAATTTCAAGCGCCTCGATACCTTTGTGTGTGTTTACATTCTGACCAAACCGGTGTTGTTTCTAATTTTATCTCCTTTTCTCACTCAGCTCACAAACTTGCAAGTCTTTTTCTGCGTTTGTGCATAGCTTATTTGGGATATTTGAGTGCCTGTTATAATGTAGGGCTGTATAGTTACACGTTGATATGCTGCCATTGTCGCAAATCGGCAGTTGAACATATTATTTAGACTTGAAAACACTGTAGGCCTATATACTATTTATAACCATTCAGAGGCTGAAAAAGTTACAAAGTCCCGCTTAACGTAATAGTGGAAACGTGAATAACATCTAGCAAAATTAAATTTTTTTGAGACAATATATTCTCCATTCAGTGCAATCCTTAAGCATCATTATATGGTCAGTAATCGTAAATGTATTTTAACAAGATAAATTAATGTTCTCATCATCATCACATTCTTTTTCGCTCCCTGTGGATCATTGGACCACCGCTACAGCTGGTCCCCCTTGCATGAAGCGTGCACATGCTCCCTCAGCGGTGGTGGGGTTTCTGGCAATTTGTTTTACATATTGAGGTTGGCAGCTCCACACACAACCTCATATTAATTGCCTTGTATGACATTAACTTAATGTAGTATTTGCATTAATGACTGAATGAAAGTAGTAATATTGTACCTCACAGGTATAAACAACTTAGGAAATGAGTTGGTGTCCAATACAATCATCTGATGCAGCTCAAATAGACGTAACAGTTTAAAAGATCAGAGAAAGAGATGATGTAGTGATGAAGCCAAGCAAGTCAGCAACACAAACATATATCACAATATAAATGACCAGGGCAAGTGTTATGGCCTAACTGAAGATGGAATAAGGACGTTGCAGACACTTTGAAGAAATACCACAACTAGCAAGCAAAGCAATGTCATACCACAACTAGCAAGCAAAGCAATGTTAAGAATCCAATTTGTTGGATCAAAAACCAATAATAATAAAATTATAAACTGTGACTTTACAGATAAATAGCTAGCCAGTAAAAGTAAAGGGGAAAAGAAGATAAATGTCTGCTTCGTTAAAGCAAAATATTTAATGACAGAATAACCAAAAGTTCCAGGAATGCAAATAAAATCTCTGACCTAGGTTTTCTTTTTTTTTAAATCAATATGGACACTGTAATCACACATGAAACTCAAGTGTGTGGGTTAGCACCAGCAGAAGATGATGCCACGTGGGAACATGGTGAATTTCCTAGAATGCCACACTTACTGGAGCCTTTAGACCATGTCAGAGTTCATCAGCATCTTGATGTTGTAGAAGGTTGGTGTCTGTGCCGAGTAAATATTTGAGAAGTTATGTATGAAATTGTAATTTACCTTTATAAACTTTCTTCACATGCTGAGAATGTCATTAATTAAAGATTATGTCTGGTTACTGTTGGTTATAGTGAGAGAAGGACCTGTCCAGTGCTTAAAATGATAGTATTCAAAACTTGTATAAGAATGTTTTTTGGGTTTGCCTCTCCTTTAGGACATTTTTCTACATTTTTGTTTTGTGACTCAATTATTATTTAATATAATGATATATCCACTGTTTGATGGTATTTTCACAAAGTTATTATTACAAAATAAAATGATGTTGCTAATAGCTTACGCAAGACACCAGAGTATACAGACCAGGGAGATAATATCTGTAATGATTACATGAGAGAAGCCCCTAATTATCAAACTGCACAAAGACCCCTGATGAGTTGTTGAACATGCCTTTATCTCAGCTTTACTTGTTTGTATTGTTTTTGTCTTTATATGACCTTTACAGTTATGTTATCTTTGCATTCATGTCATCTTTAAAATTGTTTGTTTCTCTTTTCCTTTATCTGAGCTTTGTGACTATAAAACTGAAACTTTTTTTTTTTTTTTTTTTTTAACTGACTTAAAACTGGACTGCTGACTGACCAAAACTATCAAAATTGACTTCACTGAGTTTGGGCACTTATTTTATACTTTCATCAGTTTTCATAATTTCACCCTTGATTCGGGACCCAAAGACGCAGCAATAGTGAACACAGTCAGCGACTCATAGCTTGACTGCTTGCGTCAGGACCAGCGAACCAGAGCTGGTCAAGACCGCACTCCACCTCCATGTGGTGGTCCTGGAAACAGTCTGCAGCAGTGCAGTCTGGCTGAGCGAGTGCGGATCGAAATGGGAAGGCAAACCTGGTCCATAAAAAATGCCGTGCAGAAGTCGGATGTGTCGACCGAAAGGTGCAGATATCACAGCTTAGTCGTAAACAGACACAACGCAACCACCGTCCTTTTCAGGGCGAACGAGGAGGAAGAAGAAGACCCTTGATTCTGTCATGCTCATGTCATCAGTGGCTACAAATTTCATTGGGTGTTGTTGTTGTTTAATTAGGGCTACTGAGCTTCTCGCTCTTTTGCAGCCAATACCAAGTTGAAGACTCCTTTGTATTATCTACACTGTAGATCTAGGCTTTTCCTGTGGCTTTTCTGCCATTCTGAAACGTGTTGAGTTGAAGTCATGAGCTCCTGTTTCTCAAGCTTGGCTTGCTTTTAAAAGATCGCCACATCTGGTCCCAAGCTAGTAGTAAGAAGTGTATGGCATACTGTACATTCCCTGCCATCTAAGGGGCTGTCCAAGTATAAAATACTGTGCTCTGGTTCTTGGCTCTCCCAAGGAATTGTCATGTCCTGCGCAGAGCAACTTCTCAGCTCCCCCTGCCTATCACTGGGTTCATAGTGAGATCCTCATGCAGTCAACCAGGTCAAAGCCAAAGATTTATGTCTGGGGCTCAAGTTTCTTCTTCAAGCTTAATGCGTGCAATGTTGGGTTCTCAACAAGTTTCACAACAGGGGGAATTCATGGAAGTGTTTGGATGATTTCAAGAGTCAGTGAGGATGTAATTAGCCTCACAGGCAGAGGTTCACTTCCACCACATATGTATATTGTAGCATTGTGTATAGCTGGTGGTCATATAAGGATGACTAGATATGCCTCCATGCATATCTCATTGAATAACATTGTTCATTTAAATAAACTTTCAGTGTGTCTGGGATGGGAGAGAAACAACAGATACAGCATATACAACAAAGAAGGAGAGCAGATCTTATATGTATATGAAGGTAATTTTATGGCATTTACTTATGTATAATAATAATAAATTCTTTAAGCGCCAAACACGGCGCATAAGGCAGAAACCAGTGCTCTCCAGGTTGTTCGTTGTGACGCCACTCCTCTTAGCTCTTGCACATTATTTAGGCCCAACGTTCTTCCTTCTCTTATTATTGTTCTTCTGAGTGTTTCTTTTGGTCTTCCTTTTTTCCGCTTACCCTCAGGAACCCAAGTGAGCGCCTGTAGTGGTATTCTGTTGTTTTGCATTCGTAGGACATGACCGATATATGACCATCGTCTTTTCCTTATATAGTCGGAGACATATTTCTGCCTAGAGTCTTCTCTTATTTGTCGATTAGTCTTGAATTCTTTCCAACTGATGTTCATGAGTTTTCTAAGACATTTGTTCTCGAATGTATTCAGCTTGTTCTCCAATGATTTTGTTATTTTCCAACTCTCACAGCCGTATGTTAACACTGAGATAACATTTGAATTAAACAGACGAAGCTTGGTATGTATATTCAATGATCGTAATTTCCAAATGTTAGATAATCTATTGAAGGCGCTAGCTGCCAAAGCAATTCTAGTATGGATTTCTCTTGTTGTGTCACCATCCTGAGTCATTTTACTGCCTAAATAATTGAAACTTTCAACTTTCTGTAGTTTTTCCCCGTTCAAGATGATATCAAAGGTCTCGTTAGAAAAGTTCATAGCTTTAGTTTTAGAGGCATTTATTTGGAGACCAATTTTAACCGAGAGATGACACAAATTATTTATTGCTTCTTGGGATTGTCTTGGTGTTGAACTTAAGAATGCTACATCATCTGCGAAATCCAGGTCCCCCAGGAATTTTCCATTTGTCCATTTTATACCCAATTGTTCATTGTGGGTATAGTTTCTCATAACCCAATCAATAGCTATTCCAAAAAGTAGTGGTGACATAATACAGCCTTGTTTCACCCCTGTTTCTACTGTAAACCATTCTGTATTCCCTTTATTTGTTCTAACACAACATCTTGCATTGTCATATAGCGCTTTGATTATATTCACATATTTTGTTGGAAAACCATAGATTGTAAGTATCTTCCACAATGATGGGCGGTGTAGACTATCAAAGGCTTTTTGAAAATCGACGAAGGTGATAATAAGTGGCGATTGCCTTTCCACTGATTCTTCTATAATTGTTCTTAGTGTGAATATTTGATCAATACATGATCGTTTCGGCCTGAAACCCGCTTGTTCTTCTCTGATCTTTTCGTCAGCATGCAATTTAAGTCTTTCTAACATCATGCAACATAATAATTTTCCAGGTACTGATAATAGAGATATACCACGCCAGTTATTACAGTCTGATAGATCACCTTTCTTCGGTAACTTTACAATAATACTGTCTTTCCATTGTTGTGGTGGTTGTTCTTCTCTCCATACTTCATTTATAATATCTAAAATTCTCAAGAGGTTGTTGTCATTAACTGCTTTAATCATTTCCCCTGAAATTTCGTCAACTCCAGCAGCTTTAAAATTTTTTAATCTTTTAACGGCTTGTTTGATCTCGTCCAGCGTGAATTCATCGCAAGTTATTGGCAAAGTGGTTGTGGATGTTTCATTATTAAAATCAGGTGTTACTGTTGGTGGTGGTCTGTTTAGCACCTCCATGAAGTGCTCAGCCCATCTCTTCATTTGTTCTTTTTCTGTTGGTATTGAATTCCCTAATTTACCTTTAACAGGTGTTTCCATAGCAGTAGGCTGGTGACATAGTTGTTTTGTAATTTGATAAAGGCACCTACTATTACCAGTTCTTGCAGCATTTTCAGCTTCTACGGCCAGTTCATTGATGAAATGTCTTTTATCTCTTCGAGTTTTTGTCTTCACTTCTTTATTTAACAAGTTATAAGTTAGTTTGCAAGATTCAACTGCATTATGTGTACTTGCCGCTAGTAGTTTAAGTTTTGCTGTTTTCCTTTCTTGTATTTTATCCCAAGTATCTTCTCTCATCCATTTTTTCTTTTTATGTACTAGGTATCCGGTGGTCGCTACAGCTGCTTCTGTCATTGCTGTTCTCAGTTGTTCCCATTTAGTATCGATTGTCTTGGTGGTGATATCGTTGTCAATTTTGCCTAAAGCATCGAAATAGTTGTTCATTTTGACATTATATTCCTTCTTTATATCATTTGATTGCAGTCTGTGTACATCTATTCTTCTATTTTTATTCGGTTGGTATAACTTCTTCAGTTTAATTCTCATTTTAGCTATGCAGAGGTTATGATCGCTTCCGATCTCTGCACCTCTGTATGCTCTGACGTCTTGAACTGATGAGCGAAATTTAGCGCTTATGCAGAAGTGATCTATCTGGTTCTTAGTTCTGCCATCAGGTGAATTCCATGTTATCTTGTGGATATTCTTATGTGGAAAGATGGTGTCTGCCACAACGAGGTTTGATATTTCACAAAGTTCTAGAAGTCTTTCGCCATTTTGATTCATACAGCCTATGCCATGAGTACCGAGATATCTTTGTACTCCATCGTTGTTGTCACCTACTTTGGCGTTAAAATCACCCATGACTGCTATTATGTCATGCTTGGGTATTGTGTTGATGGTACTTAGAAGTGCTTCATAGAAGTCATCTTTTGTGGTATCAAGAGCGTCGTTAGTTGGTGCATAACATTGTACAATTGAGAGCTTGAAAAATCGTGTCTGAAATCTAGCTAATATTAGCCTCTCATTGATAGGTACCCAGCTGATAAGCGATGCTGCTGCTTTCTGTGTCATTAGGATGGCTACTCCCTCTGTGTGACGATTATCATTACTACCAGAGTATATAATTTGCTTTTTTTCTTCTGAAATATATTTTATGCCCTTCCCCGTCCATCTACACTCGCTGACACCCAATAAGTCCAACTTATAATTATCCATTTCTTTAATTACTTCTTCCAATTTTCCGTCTTGATACATAGTTCTTACATTCCAGTATCCAATTTTAGAAATCTCCTTAGCCCCCAAGATATTAGAGTGAGTCATGTTTACTGTCGAGCCTGGTTCTGTTTCGGTAACAATAGCTTGTTTTACGATAGTGAATTGTTAACTCACTGATCAACCCTCCGATCCAACCGACCGATTCAAGGGTTTCGAGGTCAGTTATAGGAAAATATCTACACCACTAGATACTCTGGTGTATCTCTTATTCTATAATTTAACATAACATGGTGATATCCATCGAAATATACACATTCCTGATGTTTTTCTTTCGGCGTCTAAGGTGAGAAACGAATTTCACCTCCATCTTGGAAGGGTAAATACAAACCCTTAATACTTATGTATGCATGTCCAGAATTGACAGAATGAGTGAGTCAGTTGAATATCTCATCTAATTCCTTAACTCCTTTACCGTCTAATTTTTTTTATTGCCCTCTTATTTCCCCTGCAGTTGCATTAATTATTACGCTGGGACTTTTTAAAAGTTAACACTCCAAGACCTTTAACCTACATAAGAAGACTGTGTTTGTGTGTTTTATATGTCCAGTATATGTGCGTAATATATTATAGTATAATATCCCTTTTGGCTCCCTTTGGAGCATGGAGTGACTACTTCAGGTGGCCAATTGTGGGTACCATACGTGGTAATGTGAGTAAATGTTTGAATGTATCTGTAGAATTCTTTGCACATAGAAAGAGTTAATTATAGGTGCATTACTCACTAATGTAATCACATGTTTACACTTCACTCAGCTGCCCAGTGTTATGCTCGTCAGTGTTATGGCTCTTTACGGGAGTTCACACTCATCGCAACAGACAATGATGACAACAGATTACTTTATCTGCAGCGGCCACTACGGTGTTCTTCACGATGCTGCTATGCCTGTTGTTGTCTTCAGGAAATGAGCATACTCATAACCCCAGACACTCCCCTGGCAGTAGTTCGAGAAAGGTATATGTGACTGTTTTTATTAGAAGAAACAAGAGTAAATGAAATAATAGAGGTAAGTATGTCTAACTGGAGTATCTTTTTAGAGGAAGGTGTCACATGGTGTTTTGAAAATAAGTGCTAAGAACATGTGCTCTGTAGGGAGATGAGTTGGGTTGTTTTAATTATTATGACGTTAGTAAGGATTAAGCTTAGAGATTATCTCTAGTATACTTGCGAGAAGATCACCTGGTCATGTTTGAACTGTTGTGAGCTGGGTGTGGCTGAATGAGTGCGATGTTTTGGAAGAGTTAATTTTAGTGGGGTGTGATCTGTGAGTTGTTTGGTGGGTAAGACAATTGAGTGAGAGAAATTGGCGAGTCAGGAAACAGGTTGTGTGGTGTGGATTGAGAGTTGTATTTGTGGGACAGCAAGGTTTGTGCTGTTTTTGATAATTTGCTTGTTTATATATTTTGTCAGATAAGAAATTGTGAAGTTTTCTGAGTAAATAAATAAATATAAGTAATTAACCGACACTCGTTGGACAGAAAGGATGACACCAGAAAACAGAAAAGAAATATAAGTGAAAGGCTTACTAGGAGTCAAACTGAGGACCATTCAAACGGTGCTATCACCTTGCTGTGAAAGTAAATCGTGGAAGGAGGCACAGTAATTTTGCACCCCCACGAAGTTATCTGCCATTTACAGTTGTTCTAGCAGTTGTATTTTGTTAGCCAATATGCGAGGTAGATTCCATATAGTTTGTAGTTTGATAACATTTGTGGCATTGCTGCTGGTCACAGTCTATTGTTGAATAAGAATCTAATTGTTTTATTGTAATCACTTGTAGTACATTATCCATTTGTTGTTATGATTTGTTCATTGATGCAAAGAATTATGATGGAGATTGGCTCAGCAGTAGATATGGTGTCTCATGCATGTGAGTCAGTTTCCTATTGTAGTTGTTAGCTATAAGTGTATGTTCCCTTTGACAGCAAGTCAGACATGACAATGTCTACTGCTGCTGCTGTTATGGGTGTGTATTTGTACCTTGTGTACAGATTTGCAGGGACCAGCTCATGTCAAAAGGTTTATGTTACACTTGTCATTGGAAGAAAACATATGAATAATTGAAGTGATAGAGGAAGATCTGGAGTATCATTTTACAGAATAATTTATATGAATCATAGTTTTATTATTAATCTAGTATTAAATTTCATTTTTGTACATAGAACAGCATGTGTATTTTCTAAAGAGAAAGAGATGTGTGACAGTTTTCATTTGAGGAAAAGATATGATTATCTAAGATGGTGTTTTGTACAGAGAAAGGTGTGTACAGTTTAAACATTTACAGAGAAAGTCTGAATCAGAATGGTCTGTATTTCCAGTTTTGCAGTGCAACAGTATGGCTAAGTACTTCAGAGAAAACTCTTCTTCAACCATAACAACAACTAAGAGACACAGAGCGTAGACAAACCAGAATATAGATGGAGCGTTCTGTTGAAATAGTTCATATAAGTAGAACTTTTGTGTCCTGTTGACAGTTTAAGTTCCATGCTATATTTATTTGTTCCAGAGAATTTAATTTTCGTTGGTTTGCTACATACTTTGGAGTTATCTGCTTGTTTCATAATTCTTTTCAATACTTTTGTTGTTATAGATGTTCATTTCTACTTTGTTTTATATATAAAGTATATGTATGTATTTATTTATACACACACACCCTTCCCCACTGTGCCGGAATGTAATTGACGCAAGTGTTCAATGTAGCGTTTTACAAAAACATAATACACTTATGTTTTTAAAGTCACATGGTGTGTAATTTTTTAAATTATTCATGTTGAAGTACAGCTGGGCACTTAGCATGCTTTAAAAAAAAAGAAAAGAAATAAAGTATTGAATAATCTCAAAAATATGTATTTAAGAAATAAAATCAGTGTAAACATAAAAATAGTTCATGCTTTAAACTCTGAAACAATCCAGTTTCATTTGTTCTTTTGATAATAATAAATAAAAAAAATTTTCAAGTACATTTCACTCCCTCCTTCCAAGATGGCACCTGATGCTTCCATGCCACTCACACTGCCCAATATGTATACACATCATGCATACTCACATTTTCCTAACTCACTTTTATAAGTTTTAATTAAAAATAATGTATAATTTGAAAAGTTCTCTATCTTTGTTTCTGTCTATAATTTAATTATGATCATCCATATGATGAAATAGAATCAGACTTTTCAGTCACATCTGACAGCTACACTCTTCTAATACTGAACAACTTCTGGCACAGACATGGTGACCTGGACTTTGTTAAACTGTCCATATGTTCACATTGTGTTTTATACAGTCCATAATTTGCAGTACTTGTCTTTGGATTCGCACAGTTTGTTTTAAAGTACTTAGATTCACATAGTGCCTTGTATAGTCCATAGATTCACACAGTATGTTTTATAGTATATAGATTTTCAGTGTCTTGTATAGTCCATAGATTCACACAGTATGTTTTATAGTACATAGATTCACATAGTGTCTTGTACAGTCCATAGATTCACACAGTATGTTTTATAGTACATAGATTCACATAGTGTCTTGTGTAGTCCATAGATTCACACAGTATGTTGTCTTTTCCCAGGTGGTCATGCTGTATACCAGAGTATGATTTAGAAGCTTCAGCAGGAAAGACAACATTTAAACTTGAAGGCAGCTTTTGTCACTGTCGCTGCTGCTGTAGCATGCATTTTGTGGTAAACTTCTTTATTTTCATCACTTGTGTTCAAATCAATTTTTTAAAATTAAATTTATGAATAAATATCCCGTTTAACCTCTGCTTGGGTTAAAATTAGGATATATATGCATGGTTAATTCAAGAAAATAATTTTGTTTTCTAATATCTGAATATGACAGAACTTCGTGCCTCCAATCAGTCCAAATAGAGTAAATTAAGAGTCAAATTTTATGAGTACGTGTGTCCTCCCCTGTTGTAGAACGAGAGTCTCTCACACCTGTCATGTTATTAACAAGGAGAAAGAGGGTGGGAAAGTCCTGGGTGTCTTTAATGATACTCAGATCACTCATCATCAATAAGCAACACAAGAATTTTACCAGACCCTCAATTTCCCATTTAAACCAGTCACATTAGCATTGCTATTTATATTCTAAAAGCAGAAAGCGCAGAATAATCTTTGGCCAGCCATAGGCAAATATTAATCCATTAATTGCAAATTTTTAGTTTTAATTTTTATTTCCACCTGTGCAGTCAGGTATCATGACAAAATACTATTTCAGATCTTGTGCTGGGTATGTGCCCCCACAGTTCTCTTCTTATTGGCTATTGTTGGGATTAGGAGAACAACTACATCAATGAACAGAAATGAAATTCATTGAACTCTACAAAACAGCTTAACTATCTAGATTTTGCCAGACAACATGGGTTTTTTTTGTCCCATAACCGTAACAAAGGCAAGATGAAATGAGAACACTTGATGAGAGGTCACAGCAGTTGGGTTTGAAAATATACAAAGAGAAGGCAAAGATTAAAGGAATAAATATGACTAATGATAGCCAGTTTGCATTGATACTTACAATTATGGAATTGTACATATATCTTGGCATCAAGATGAGGAACAGATAATGATATAAAAAATTAAAATACAAAAGGCAAAAGCATTTTCATTGCATTGGGGAAATTAATAGAAATTAAACGAAATCCAATCCAGCATGAAAGTAAGAATCTTCAGCTCAAATGTCAAGGCAGTTCTAATATATGGGTCTGAAATATGGAGAACAACAATCAGAAAGATGTAGGCTTTTATAAATGGGTGCTGGTGCAGAATAAAAGGATTCAAATGGTATGACAAGATCACAAGTGAAACTGATGGAAATATCAGACAAATACCACTGAAACATGAGATGAGAAGAAATCACTATTGTTTGATATGAGAAAAACTAGTTTATAGCATTACAAGGCATTCCTTGTTCTGGAATCCCCAAGGTAAGGAAAATAGAGAGAGAATAACAATAAAAATGCATGAAGAAAACTGGAGATAGACATAAGAGGGATAAAGAAGACACGGAAAGTTCTTGAGCAGCAGACGACAAGATGGCTTACTTAGTCGTTCCCCTTCTACCGTGAGATGTAGAGGTAGCAGAAGACAAGATGGCGTGAAATGTGTTTGTTGAAGACCTGTGCTCCATGGCAAACTGAAAGGTAATGATGATGATGTATTTGTTATTATGTCTTTGATAGGCTTGTATTTGTTATTACTTCTACAAGCCATCTGACATTCAGGAGGCAACAGAAGGACTTTCTGGTGAATGTTTGCATTTGAAGTGTGATATTATCATGCTGTGTTATAGAACCACAGAAAACAGGTAGACTTAGGAACAGCCTAATTTTATTTCCCTGTGAAGAATCTGCAAAGTTACTGGACCTAAAAGGAGAGCAACAATAGTTACACTGTAACCCAACAGGCATGTCGTAGACAGCAACTTAGGAGGGTTGACCATGGTCCTGTTAAAACTTAAAGCTAAAACAAAACTTCAACAGCAACATGGACAAGTCAACTAAAGATTAATAATTCAACTCAGCCATCCAAGACAGAAGAAGGTCCTCTGGTAAGGAGATTTATGATGCAACCCAGAGAGAGGTGAAAGGAGTCTGGGTTGTGGACTCACCTTTTTATCATCTCGGAATATCTCAAGATTTGGCACCTGGAATGTTCATAGAAGAGAACTGGAGACAGACATAACAAGGATACAGAAGACATGGAAAGACCTTGAACAGACGGCACAGGACATGGCACACAGGTCATGGCACACAGGACATGGTGCAGGACATTGCACACAGGACATGGCACAGGACATGGCACAGGACATGACACACAGGACATGGCACAGGACATGTCACACAGGTCATGGCACAGGACATGGCACACAGGACATGGCACAGGACAAGGCACAGGACACATTGAGTGTTATATGGTGAAGGTCTGTGCTTCACGTGGAACTGAAAGACAATGATGATGATTAAGAATAATTAATAAATAATGAAATTTAGTTGAGAACATTTGTCATTATTTTAGTTTAGAACATTTGTCATTATTCAGGTAAAAAACTCATCTGGATATGAGGTTGCTACAGTCAAGAAAGAATGGGGAGGATGTAAGGAGCTTATAGGAGCTTGTAATGATTTTACTATAGAGTGTAAGTATATTCTGTAACAGAAAAATCTGGCACAATACAGAACCTCAACTGCATATCCAATATTCAAAAAGCTCTAAAAACCAAATGTTTTTTCCTAGAGTGTCACACATGTCCATGATACAGCCCATGTCGGTGTGAGGCATCAGTTGCATAGACAAGATACTTACATTCTGTTATATATAGATGGGCTACTGACAATACTATATAGTAATATTTTACATCATCTGTGTTGCCACATGAGTTAGCGATATTTTCAAATATTTATCAAGTACCAATTTCAGAGTGAAAAATAATTTTATTAATTATAAACACTTTATGTTATCAGGAGTGTCCAATTGGCAGAGTGTTTTAAGCACTGGTCTCTCGAGGGAGAGGTGCCGAGTTCAAATCAAGGTTCCGACATGCTCCAGTCTACCCAGCTGTAAATGGGTACCTGACTTTGAGTTAGGGAAGGAAAAGGCAGCGAGGAAGGGAACTGGTCACCCCACGTTTCAATGCTGGACCTAGTGTGGTGAAGTCTCTAACACTTCACTCCCCTAAGGCAGTATCTGCTATGGAACTATCTTTACCTTTTATGTTGTCGGTGTAAGACAATAATAAATAATACAGATTATTTTTCAATATGTAAACAGAACAATTTAGAAATATTAATTTATTTGCTTACAGGGTGCTGCCACATAGACATGGTGTTACCATAATATACTGTACATGTACTGTATAACCATTCTGAACAATTCCTACTTCCTAAACATGTCTGGTCCCAGGGGTTTTGGATAAGGGGTTGAGTACCTATGTTACTAAATAAAAGAAATGTGGGGCTGTTTTACAGAATCATAATTACAATGCAGCTTTTATTATTATAAAAAGATCCTCCGCTAAGAACATCATCATCATTTTCCTTTATTGTTCCCCATGGAGCATGGAGTCACTGCTGTAGCTGCTCCTGCCTGCATGAAGCCTGCACCAAGCATTCACATGCTGTTGTAGCAGTGGTGGTTGTTGTAACAGTGGTGGTTGTTGTAACAGTGGTGGTTGTTGTAGCAGTGGTGGTTGTTGCATCAGTGGTGGTTGTTGTAACAGTTTCTTGTACATGATGAAGTTTCCAACCTGATGCACAATCTCATATTAGTCACCTTGTAAAAAGTTGCTTATAGGCTGCACTCCTTACAAACTCCAAATTCTCTGAAATCTGAGAATAAAAATGATTTTATCAAGGTACATCTTAGACAGCCCATTGTTTCTAAAGTAGATTCGTACAGCATCTGGGTTGCCTGCTACTGTTCTAGAGACAACTGAAAGACAAAAAAAGAGAAGTCATGTTGTCTGACTGGTATTGTCATAAATGGATAACATATGTGCTATTGACTTATTGTTTTAGCTCATTCTTCCAACATTTTTCATAATGAGAACTGGCTGAAATATGATTTGCTTGCATTCATCAAAATCACAGACCTCTTCTGCTAAATTTGGTCAATGATAATATCAGTGTTTTCTTTCTTTATAGATCTGGATGGCTTGACAGGCAGCGAGAAGGTCATGATATTTGGCGCAGCCTTTCTCCTGGACTTTAACTATTTTGAGCGACATGGAAAATGTTTTTGATATATTCTTTGATTTTAGATGTTTTTAGTGATAGTAGTTTTCTCTGACGGCAGGTGTCCTCTGCAATGGAGAATGTTTTTATTGTCTGTAAGATGAGTGTTCTGTGTCTGTTGTGATACATGCCCTATGTCTGTGATGGTAAATGTTCTGTAGTAGATGTTCTCGATGGAGGCAGATGTTCTCTATGATGGTAAATGTTTTCTATGATAGTAGATATTTTCTGTGATGGTAGATGTTTTCATGATGGTGGATGTAGTCTATGATGGCGAATGTTTTCAATGATTGTATATGTTTTCTATGATTGTAGATGTTTTCTATGATTGATTGTAGATGTTTTCTATGATGGTAGATTTCTCTGTGATGATGGATGTTTTTTATTCATTCTTCATTTGCCATTCTCCTCCCCAAGGAGCATAAGGTTTCAACAAACGTATGCCAAGTCCTTCCTGTCACATGACTTCTGTCTCAGGCCTCTCTATGTCTTCTTCATCCCTTTTATTTCTGTCGCCAGTTCTCTTCATGTGCTTGTCAGTCTACCTGTTAGTCTACCTGTCAGTCTACTTGTTAGTCTACCTGTCAGTCTACCTGTCAGTCTACCTGTCAGTCTACCTGTCAGAGAAGAGAACTGGCGACAATAATTAAAATAATGAGGAACACATGGACAGAATTTGGGCTGATATCATGTGACGGGAAGACTTGGCATGTGTTTATTAAAGTCCTGTGCTCCTTAGGTAGCTAAAGGGTATTGATTGATTGAATATACTAGGACAATATTTAGGGTTGAATGCAGCATGCCTGAAGAAACTAATACAGATATAAAAGCAAAAAAAAAGAAATGTACCCTCTCTTTCACTTATTGGTAGCTATAAAGGTGACTTAGTGAGTGTTGTCATGTTCTTTCATCATTATCAGCTGCCATCTCCACCATGAAAATCGGCTGCAATGGGTCTCCAATGTCTGTTGTCTTGGTCGTACACTCTGATAAGACTCTTTCCTGTCCATCTCTTGATGTTACCTTACCTTCCCACTTATAACACTGTCAGCCTCTTACAGATTTGCTTTCAACTCCTCCTCCATTTGTGGTCTTCAAAAAGGTCTTATGTCATTTTATATGGGCAAAATATTTTAGCCTAATTTTGATCTTCATTAATTCTCTTTTCATTTCTAGGTTTTCTAGGACCTCTTTATTTGTTTTCTTCTCTTTCCATGAGACGTGCCCCATTCTTCTATATATCCACATCTCACAAGCCTCAATTCTTTCTTCCAATTGCTTGTTTATTGTCCATGTTTCTACACCATAAAGTAATGAAGAATATATATGTGTGTGTGTGATGATTCTCAGTTTTAATTTGTGAGTTAATTGTTTAGATGTCAGTATGATCTTTTAGACGTGCATATAAAGGAAGTGCAAGCACTTGCACTAATGAGTAAGTTTGTCAGCTGGAGAGTATAATGACATAATGAGAATAACTTTATAATTATGTGTGTCATAATAAGGGATGCCCAGTGTAGGTCCTAGGGGTCTCTGAGTAGACACAGAAAGAATAGACTACTTCTCCCTCGGGCATATCATAAGATATGACTAATATGAGGTTATGCTTGGAGCTGGCAACCTCAGCATGTAAAACAAATTCCAACAGGAACAGCTTCAAGAGTAAATGAATTCTTTGGTGCAGGCTTCCTGCAAGAGGATCAGCTACAGTGGTAGCACCATGCTCCATAAGGAGCGAGGGGAAGAAATGTTGAGGAATAAGGTTGTGAATATTCTCCTTTTTTTCAGACTTTAAGGACCATAGAATCACTACAATGTGCCCCCACAGTTCTCTTCTTACTGGCTATTGATGGGATTAGAAGAACAGCAACATTGCTCAACAGAAATGGAATTCATTGGACTCTGACAAAACAGCTTAACTATCTAGATTTTGCCAGACGGCTTGGTTTTTCTGCCCATAACCATAACCAAACGCTAAGATGAAATGAGAATACTTGATGAGAGATCACAGTGATTGGGTTTGAAAATATACAAAGAGAAGGCAAAGATTAAAGGAATTAATATGGCTAATGATAGCGAGTTTGCATTGATAGATAGATCCTTACATTTATGGAATTGTACATATATCTTGGCAGCAATATGAGGAACAGATAATGATATATAAAATAAGGATACAAAAGCACTTTCATTACAATGGGGAAATTAATGGCAATGTAATAAAATCACATCCAGCACAAAAGTAAAAATCTTCAACCCCACCTCTTCCTTTTGCAAGAAGTCTACAGTTTGGTTTTGCACATGTGATTTTTGTAGCATTTTTACGTAATGAGGTTGGTAGTCCCAGACACAGCCTTCCATTAGTTGATATGCATTGGTCTTTTTTTTTTTTTATTGTCTCCGGAGAAACTTTGGGAAATACAAGGTGAAATGAGGATTATTATTTTTATCACATTGTATTATAATTTTTAAGCAGCTTTTGTGACTACTTACTCTGCCTGTTTATAACATTTTTGACTTTCAAACAAGAATAAATTTTGTTTAAAAAACATTTTTGGAGATTTGAAAAGAACAAAAAACCCTAAGAGAAAAATGTGTCAGGACAGACTCAATTCACTTGCTCTATTTTGTATTAACACTTTGTTGAATAATAATACGAGGTCATAACTGACTATGGGAATGCGCCCCTGAGGTGACAGCCCTCAGCTGCTTATTTTCCTGGTGTTCCTTTCGATGCTTTCTCCTCTCTTCTGCTTGTTGTGTGAGCTTTTTTTTCGCCCAAACTTAGGAGGCGCCACAGATAGCATCACCACTTCATGCGATTGGCAGCTTCATCCTCCCAGGTTGCTGGATTTATATCTAGTGTCCTCATGTCTCTCTTGCACACATCTTTGAATCTCAGCTGCGTTTGCCCAACTGTTCTTTTGCCATCTGCCAGTTGTCCGTAGAAGATATCTTTCGGGATGCGGCTGACATGGCAAAGCCAGCGTAGTCTGCGCTGTCTAAGCAGTGTATACTTGCTTTGAAGGCCAGCACGTGACAATACCTCGACATTTGTCACTTATCTTTCCCCGAAATACCGAGGATATGGCGCAGACACTGTAGATGGAAGGTATTGAGCCTCCTTTCTTGCTTAGCATAGGTTGTCCATGTCTCGCTGCCATACAGAAGTGTGCTGGTGATGCAGGTGTTATATACCGCAGCTTTGGTCTTCGTTGTGAGTTTGGAATTTCCCCAAATACGCCATGTGAGGCGATCAAAAGTAGCTGCAGCTTTGCCAATGCAGCTGTCAATTTCTGTGTCCAGAGAGAATTTGTCATTGATGGTAGATCCCAGGTATGTGAAGTGGTGCACCACTGCCAATTCATAGTTATCGATAGTGATAACTGGTGCAGCACCCACATCCTGATTCAGCACATTTTTCTTTAGACTTATTGTGAGGCCAAAGTCCTTGCATGCTTGGGTGAAGCGATTCATCAAGCTCTGAAGCTCTGTTGGCTTTGAGTGATGACTGCTTCGTCATCAGCAATTAACAAGTCTCTTATAGTGACCCTTCTGATTTTTGTTTTTCCCTTCAGCCTTGCGAGATTAAACAGATGGCCATCTGACCTAGTGTGAAGGCATATTCCTTTGTTGAATAACGTTTCATAAATTGGCACTTAATTTACTTTAATGTACCCTAATTGGAAAAGTGAAAAGATACCATGATCATGTATTGGCAGTTTAAAATATCTGGAAATAGAGATAATATATATTCTTATAACCCATAAGAGGTTGAATGGGACATTTTTCTTCACAACTTAAAAAAATAAATAAATAAAATAAAAACCCAGTAGACCCTACTAATATTTTATAGAGTTATATTTATTCAAGAAAATAAATGATTACAACAGATACACTTAATTAGTAATCGCCAACATCATTGCAGCTATCATAATCATTACTAAAATTATCATCACAATATAAAATATTGACCGTCATTAATAACATCATCAATAAATTCATCATCAGTAATCATTATTATCTTGACACTCTTCACATGTGGGTTCCTCTATCATGAAATATCCAGTTTCAAGCTTGAGCTGTAGCAATCTTTAAAATTAATTTGTATTGTTAGTTCATCTTGTATTTGACATTTTTTGCTTGGTTTTTTTTCAGGACTTTATATGAGTCTTCCTTTTTTGCTTTGGTCCCGTGCTATAATCCATTCTTTATTTATTGCTTGTGCAATTAAGCTCTTAATTTCAAATTTCCCTAGGCTTACTTCAATTTTTTTAATAACTAGTTCTTCCCCGTTTCACTTCTTTGTCCGCAAGCTCATTCCCTGCTATACCAGCATGTGCTGGTATCCATAGTAGTGTGATATTGCACCCTGTGGTGTGTAGAAATGTATTAACCTGCAGTATTTCCTCTATGATATCTGGCCTGCTGTATTCATTTCTGTTTCTGATTGCTAATACTGATGAAAGAGAATCTGTGAGAATGGGTACTTTATTTGGTGGCTATTCTGCAACTATTTCTAAAGCTTTTAAAATTGCCACTAATTCTGCTGTAATAATAATAATAATAGCCCCTTCGGTCATAACTGACTATGGGAATGCGCCCCTAAGGTGGCAGCCCTCAGCTGCTTATTTTCCTGGTGCTCCTTTTGACGTTTTCTCCCCTCCTCTGCTTGTTGTATGAGCCTCTCTTCGCCCAATCTGAGGTGGCGCTGTAAATAGCATCGCCACTTGGTGCGATCGGCAGCTTCATCCTCCCAGGTTGCCGGATTCATGTCCAGTGCCCTCATGTCTCTCTTGCACACATCTTTGAACCTCAGCTGTGGTCGCCCAACTGTTCTTTTGCCATCTGCCATTTGTCTGTAGAGGATATCTTTTGGGATGCGACCATCTTCCATGCGACGGACATGGCCAAGCCAGCGTAGTCTGCACTGTCTAAGCAGTGTATACATGCTTTGAAGGCCAGCACATGACAACACCTCAACATTTGTCACTTTGTCTTTCCACGAAATACCGAGGATGTGGCGGAGACACCGTAGATGGAAGGTATTGAGCCTTCTTTCTTGATTAACGTAGGTTGTCCATGTCTCACTGCGATATAGAAATGTGCTGGTGACGCAGGCATTATATACCGCAGCTTTGGTCTTGCGATGTTAAACAGTCGGCCATCTAACCTGGTGAGAAGGCATATTCCTTCTGTTGCATCTCTGAATGCATGTTTCAAGAATAAGGCAAAGAAGATCCCGAAGAGGGTTCGAGCCAGAACGCAGCCTTATTTAACTCCACTGCATTTGTCAAAGGGCTGTGATGTGCTTCCAGCATACTGGACTGTTCCCTTCATGGAATGACTTTATCATTTCCAGTAATTTAGCAGGGCAGCCTATTTTCAGGAGGATTTTGAAGAGTCCATCCCTACTAACCAGGTCAGATACCTTTATGAGGTCTATAACGGCGATATATAAAGGCCTTTTCTGCTCTCTTGATTTTTCCTGAAGCTGGCGGAGAGAAAAGATCATGTTTGTTGTTGATCTACCAGCTCGGAATCCACACTGTGACTCTGGATATATGCGCTCAGCTAACATGCGTAGTCGCATCTGACAGAAACCTTACCAACAATACTAAGAAGAGAGATGCCTCTGTGGTTATTGCAATCACTTCTGTCTCCTTTATTTTTATAGTGTTACAATCTGGGCATCTCGCATGTCTTGAGGAATAGTTGTCTCTTCCCAGCACTGGCACAACCCCCTATGCAGGGGATGTAATAGCGTGCTCTTACAGCATTTGATTAAATTGGGAGGAATCCCATCACTGCCTGGTGCTTTGCCAGAGGCCAAGCTATCAATGGCCTTGCTGAGTTCCTCTAAATGTTGGTTGGCAGACATTTGCCTGCATAAAGGGCTGCAGGCGTAACGGTATTTTCTCTAGCGTAAAGCTCAGAGTAGTGCTCGATCCACCTCTCCATCTGCTTACCCTATCGGTTAGCATCTCTCCGCTGATGGTTTTTAGCGGTGCCGTCTTACTTTTTTGGGGTGACCAAGGGCCTTCTTTATACCGTCATACATTTGTCTAGTGTTGCCTGTTTGCGCTTCGGTCTGGATGCTCTCGCTGAGCTGGAGCCAATAATCATTTGCACAACGTTGAGCAGTTTGTTGGGCTTTGCTTCTCGTAGCCTTTAGGATCTGTAGGGTTCTAGCACTTGGTGAACGCTTGTATTCAGTTGCAGCACTGCGCTTAGCTTCAATGACAGGTGTCATCACATCAGATGAAGCATGAAACCAGTCATTTTACTTTGCTGTATTTGACTTGTATTCACAACAGTTATTAATTACTTACTTAGTCATTCCTCGTCTGTCCTGGGGTTTAGAGGTTTGCCATCCTAACTGCTGTCTTCCTCCTGGCCTGATTCCAACCTAGACCTTGGTCCTTCACAGATTGTCTCTAATGTTGTCCTCCCAGAGGACTCTGGGTCGTCCTGGAGGTCTGAATCCCTGGCTCTTGGTTTCCCATACTTGTTATGGTAGCTGATCTTCTCCCATTCTGCAGACATGGCCAAACCATCGTACTCGGGACTGTTCTACTTGGGTTTGCAGGGGTTGGGTTTTGAGGCCTTGCTGTATCGTCTGGTTACGGACCATGTCTCTTCTTATTACTTCATCCACCTTCCTCAGATACTTCATTTCTGAGGTTTGGAGCTGGCTTTTGTGGGTTGTAGTCATTGCCCATAACTCGCATCCATAGGTCAGGACTGGAACATAGCTGGGGCGGTATATAGCCATCTTCGTCTTCTTGCCAACTTCTCTTTTATTAAGGAATCATATATTTATGTCATGAAAAGTCTCTCAGCTGCTGCTGCTTCGGGCAGCCAACCTGTTATGAATTTATGTAATTAAAGCATCAAGGTTGTACAATTTCCTCCATATACTTCCATCCTGCTTGGTATCTACTGGTATTCAATGGACTGACCCGAGTTAATATTTGGTAAATGCTAGATATGCTGGAAGAGACTTGTCTAACATAATTTTGGTCATGTAATTTGTTATTCATATTCGTACGACCAATACTGTACTTAGGGGGTGCGAAGCAGACGTTCTGCCCTGAGTGACAGCCATGGGGGGTGGGGGGGGGGGGGGGCCTTCAGACACTATTATGACAGTACTGTTTACAAATTTACTTGCAAGCATAATATTTGTGTGTGTGTTTTATGGAAGTGTTGCCAAAGGAAGGATCTGTCCCGGGTGCCAAATACTTGACAGTACTCCCCTACATACAATTAAGAGGGAGAGCAATCATAAGTCAGAAAAGAGAAAACATGCACAGTTTCTTCAGTTTGATAGTGGCCCTTTTTTTCCGTTTCCTAAACGTCTCCGTTTGTTCGTATGTTATTTTTATTCGTTCACGAGTCTCACGAGTCTTCAATATTTTCTTGCTATTGGTGCCTTCCTACTTTATGCTCCGTGGTCCATATTAGTGAGTTTTAATTTTTTTTTTTGGGGGGGGGGGGGGGGGGGGAAGAGAGCTAAAGGGTATTGATGGGGGGGGGGGGGGGTCCCATATTAGCCGCCAAACTTTTCTCCTACTAAGTTATTTGCAGCAAATATTGTCTCTTTTTCAGTGCACGATCGTTTGTTTGTGTAATTTTGTTCTCTCATTAATACATTGAAATTTGAAGAATGAAATGGTTTGACAACTGAGTCTAGATTAAGATATAAGGACATTAACGGTGTAGCTTGCTTAATATTATGCTAGAGTAAAGTAATACAGCAATGCCCCACTTAGCGCTGCTAATTCGTTCTTGAAAATTCCAGCGCTAACCGAAAAAGCGCTAAACGAAAATGGATTTTTCCATGACAATTGATAGAAATCATGAAGTCATAGGAAACTGTACAGATCAATACAACAGGAGCACTCTTATCATCAGAAATAATCAGCCGTTGATTAAGTGTTTCAGCCCTTTAATCTACACTAAGGGTGCGGGCCCACTTGGGTCATGACTCACAAGTGTCAGCTTCCTGTTGTCCTGTGCTGGGGATTGAACTCACTCCACCTTGGTTGCAGATTTCAACTTCACTCTTGTTTTTATCCATGCTGCCAGCTGGAGGCAATTGTGAAAGCAACCACTATCAAATTAATTCGTTCCCAAGGCCCAGAAGGTTGTATCAAAATTAAGTAAAGGCAATTTTTAAAACTAGTTAATAACATTTATTAACTACATATAATTATCAGACATATTGAACACAAATGAAATATTATATATCTACTGTACTTAAAAAGAAAACAACAACAATATTATAGGACTTTAATCGATGCTACTTCCGTCGCTTGTGGTTATGGTTGTCACGGCAGGGCTCTCTTCATAATCAGACGACAGGTTAGTAGAAGATTTTCTATGTAATTCTTTTTCAGAGTTTCTTCTTGATTTTTTATATTTTTTTTAAATTTTATTTATTTATTTAACATATAAGCACAATTGTGATTGTCCCTATTTACAATGATTTGACAAATGTGATGCCACTTTCTCATATCGGCAGTTGTTCATATTATTTGGAATTGAAAACAATATATATCCTAATTATAACCCATCAGAGGTTGAACGGGATATTTTTCTTCATAATTAAAATTTTCTATGTGCTGAAAACGTTTTCTTTTTGGCTCCAGATGTAGAAGGTTTCTTTTGTCGATGGGGCAGAAGATATTCGGGAGATCAAAAAAAAAAAAAAAAAAAGAATCGAGGTTTGTCACCTTTTTTTCTCTTCAAGAAACACATTGTAGCAATTAAGATTATGTTCTATGTTACGAATTAACATATAATTTTTAAAGCGTAGAACACAAATGTGGCATAAAATACTAATAGCGTTAAATCATAAAAGCGTTAATCGAACATCGTAAGATCGGGGGATTGGTGTATAGTTACGAGGTGGGCTAACTGGGTAAAGAGTAATTGATCCATGGGATTGGTGAAGATTAAACAAGAAGTGTTAGACTAAGTAACGAATAAAACTGAAATTGTGTTGTTAATAGTATCGTACTGAAATTTGTCGTGTAATAAAACTGAAATTTACATTTGAAGATTTAGAAAAGAAACATTCTAAAAATATTAAAAACCGTTTCTTAACTTTTTTAGAGGCTAGTACTTACTGACAAACAGTATACTGAATACAATAAATTAAATATAATCATTACCAAAACCATCATCAAAATGGAATGATTATGATCGTATTAATAGCATTATCATCATCACTAAACTCATCATCAGTAATCATTATTACCGTACCGCCATCTTCATCACAACCAATGCCACTCTTCTATTCTTCCTAACATCTTCACTTACAACAAAACTACACATAACCACAGATTGACTTGAAACACAAACCTCTTGTGAACTACAGCAGTTTCGCTGCTATATATGTGCAAAGTATAAGAATACAACAGAAATTCAGTCACATTGATAATCATGACAATTGTGACAGATGGAATTCCTCTTCGGTGTTCATCTTTGGCATGGGATACACGGTTCAACTCCATGTGGGTGTGACGGATTGATAGAAATGTCTGCCTCTTTTCTACAAGTGGTCTGCGCTGTTTTCTTTCTGATTTTGTCTACGCCCACGTTTCTGTCATTTTTTATCTTAACAGCTCTCGGGAGCCGCGCTGGTGTAATGGCTACGACGTTGTACTGGCGACCAGGTGTTCATGGTTCAAACCCGGCCGTCGGCGTTTGAAGAAATGTTTACGACCGGAAATTTGACTGAATAACCTGAACGGCTCCTGCACATAAATCCCGTGTGGATGGGAAGGAGCGAAGCTCCTGACCGGGTTGGAAGGAAAGTCCACTGACCCCCCAGCCTCGCAATGACATGTCATTGGACCGAAAGAGCTGGAAAGCTCGAGTACCGCTGGTTATAAAAAAAAAAAAAAAAAAAACAGCTCTAATTCTCGCTCTGATTCTGTCAATTTTGCTAGAGCCCAGCTAGGCCCACCTCAGTGCACGTGCAAAGCGGCACTTTGCAAAAGAATCTTTTATGTAGATTCCTGGGGGAAGCGGCAAATATCTCAGTTTCTGTGAGTACAGGGTACCCCGAGCACCGGGGAAACTCTCTGTCTTTTTTTCTTGCCACCTCTCAGTGCCAGCCGAGCGTAAGTCGCTCACAGACACGGATTAGTGGGTTAACATTACGCCACTTTCCTTCGGCTAAAGGCAACCACAGAAGCTCTTGCGTGGTATCATGACTTTTGTTCCCTTTTCATCTTGAACAGTCTGCGAATGCAAACGAAACATCTGACATGTTTCTTACTATAATAGGGCTGGTCTCTAACACTTGGTACCACTTGCTTCGTCTAGGATTTTGCTGCCAGTCTGTACTAGGGTTGAGAGCCTTTTTGTAACTTTATTTGTGCGGAGATAATTCCTTGATTTGGTAAGCACACCGTACTTTTCTTATAGTTAATTATTGGGGTTTTAGCTTAATTATATATTTATATATGTGAACTATAATATATCTATATATATATATTAATCCCGGGTTATTTTATGTCATCTTGTTTATTTATTCTTAAAGAAAAGTAACTTTTGCGAGATCTGGGAGACATAAAGTATTAAGTGCGCTTCCAATTTTAACTCTGTTTCTGTAGCATAGCCCGACAGAAGATGAAAATAAGACAGAGATATTTAATTTTGATGTATATCAATTTATTTGACCATGGTATTTTCCTCTTAAAATGTGTATAATTTAGTTATGTATAGAGTTTCGCCATTAATTTGCTACACGGGTGTTGGTCACGCCAGTTAATTTAATATGTTTCTGGTTTTGGGTGGCTAAAATTGACCTCGCTTTTGGCCTGAGTCAGATTACGCGTGTGCGAAGCAAATGCAAGCAAGGCGTTTAACGCATGACTAGCTTCATGTGTTATGGACCAGCGCTATAGCGCCGTCCAGCCCCAGAGAGAGAGTGGGGGGGGGGGGGAATTGGTGTGCATGGTATATTATTGTATCAGGGGATTGCAAGGTGTATGTTTTGACATGGAGTGTATCCGTTTTCGTGATGGAGAGAAAAGACTGCAGTCAATTGTGGTTGTAAATGTTTAGTCTTGGGTGTTCTATGGTGGCGTAGATACGTCTATTTTCTTGATTGTCTGTATTTTCCAGAACTGGTCAAGATTGAAGCTGTCTGTGCTCTGTTACGAGCCCTGAACGAGTCGTCAGGATAAGATTTGGGCAGATAGCAGAAAGTGCCTTTGGATTATATTTATTTTGCCCCATGTTCGCAGCCTCAAGTTATTCCGACAACACGGCTTGTCTGCCGACCATTCTAACGGATGTTTGTTTTTTTCTTGTGTGGAGTAATTTCATATTGCCCACCACAGTACCTTTGGGCCGTTACAATTGCCATTCATTCTTCTGGGCAACATCGGTGTAACCCCTTGGATTATATTAGCTTACAGCCAAGAAGTAAAAGTCAACGCTTTACCAGTTTCAGCACTTGTGGGGTTTTCAGGCTACTAATCACCCATTTGAGGCGCTCCTAGCGAGCCCTCACTTATATTCGTTGTTCTAATTTGTGAGCCGAGGTCTCTAGCGACCGGCTAAAAGGAATTTCGCAGGTGTGCTGGAGTTAACGCATAAGCATTCATCGTCATCACTCATGCCCTTTGAAAGTGGGTGCGTGCTGGAATACATTTACACTAATTTCTACGAGAGATTATCTCCTTATCCATTGGATTAATGCATTCACAGAACAGTGTTAGGCACCTACGTGCAGGAGTGCTTGCAACCCAGGATTAATGAGAACAAAAGACAGGATAGGCTGTTTCTTCACAAGAACTGGGGCCCCCGGTCAGTTACGACAGCTGGATTGATTAAGGACTCACGCACTGTTTGGGTGGATTGAGTGAATTTCATTGTGTGTGCAATTGAGCCTAGTGGTGCGGTAAAGTGTGTGTTGGCCAATATTTTTGCTTGGTCTTTTTTAAGGCATGCTGATTTTCCAATTTTTGTGGTCGTTGGTTTTGTTTGTTTGTTTAATAAAACACAATATTACCTATTGTGGTCAGGATCTCTTCTCTTATAACTGTCACTGGATGTCGTGTCGTATGTCCCTTACTGCTTTAGTGTTATCTCTGAGCATAGGAGGGCGGGGCGAGAGATTGACTTAATAAAAGTTAGTCGCGGGAGGCTGAAGACGTGGCACAACAACTCTTCAGAAGTCATATCTCTCCCCATAATTTCATTAGTGACTCTATTCTTATCTACTTTCACATCTTCGTATTCACAATCTGTTTGAACTCAGACATACTCTATTCACAATCTATTCCTACCTGCGACAGTGGGTTATAATTTGGGTATACAGTAACTGGTATAGTGTTTTTCTCTTCTTTCACCTTTCAACTCCCCAGTGAGCATAGGCTTTCAACAAACGTCTGCCAAGTCTTCATGTCACGTGACATAGGCCTTCAGCAAACGTCTGCCAAGTCTTCATGTCACGTGACATATGCCTTCAACAAACGTCTGCAAAGTCTTCATGTCACGTGACATAGGCCTTCAACAAACGTCTGCCAAGTCTTCCTGTCACGTGACATCAGCTCAAGGTCTTTCCATGTCTTCTTCATCCCTTTCATTTATGTTTCCAGTTCTCTTCTCCACGTGACCTTTGATCTTCCTCCTCTAACTCTCTTACCCTGGGTATTCCATAACAAGGACTGCCTGGTAATGCTATTAACAGGTTTCCTGACACTGATGATTGCTGCTCTGCAGAACGTTCTTTTTCTCAGCTGGAAAGAACGAAAAACCCGCAGAGATCAACATGCCAGGACAGAATGAAATCACTTGCTCTAATTTGTATTGAAGCGGACATGCTTTGGCGAATAACTTTTGATGACATAATCATAGATTTTGCAATCAGCCACCCGAGTAAGAAGCTGTTTGAAGTCAATCATTTAACATGACTGTTATTTCAATTTAAGTCATTAATATCGTATTTTTTGTATTAATTTTTTTTTAGGGGGCACCGTAATAGTAGACCATCAAGAGAGGAAAGTTTGAATAAACTGTGACAACAACAAAATAGAAGATACTGGACTGTTTGTCATTTTGGCATGGAAAAAAAAGTCAACAGCAGAATATAAAGACAGCACTAAGAAGTTGAGCCGTGTAGTTTGTGACGATTAATGGAAATATAGCCTACAGTATCTGACAGTCTTTGTGACGTCGTAGCGTTCTATTTGCTAGCAAATCCATGCAGTTACAGCCTGCGTTTACTCACCTTTTAATCCACGCCTCTTTTCCTTGGACATAAACAAAACGAAGTTGTTTACCAACTTTGGCGACCTGCCAGTCATAGTGGGGAGCGAATAGGGTTTGTTTACCAAGTTTCTCACGCGAGCTGATCTGTCAATCATCGGATATCGGACAGACCACGTGGGAAAACACCGGACCTTTTGAAGTGAGACGCTCGGGCAAAATTATTTCCCCGAGTACCCTTTGATGTTCGTATACACAGGGGAGTTAACTCTTTGATCTTCAGATACGGGCAAAAATCTCGTGAAGCCCGTTACATGGTTTTAAGTCTCTGATGTCGATTAGCTACGCTCGACAGAGCGACAGTGAAAGGCTTTTATCTGGGGAACTTAGTTTCCTGATTTTTGCTATGCACCATAGTGTGAAAAGTAGCATCATCTATAGATTATACATCCATGACGATATATAAACTGTGTCTTCCGAAACCAGCTATCAGTTGTCACCCAGAATTTTTTGGATAGTCTAAGCACGCAGTAGCTAGAACCATTTTCGCTAGATGTGTTAATAGTATTCGTGGGATTATCATTCTGATGTTCTGGTAATAGAAATTAGTGCTTAAATGTTAAAGCTTTTACCATTTTTATTCACTTCAAGCTGTTACAACCAGTGAAATAATAATGACTAGCTGTTCTATACCAGATGTTTCAGTTTTACTGTTAATTTTAACCACCCGCTTTCTCACACAAGAAGATACGGTTTAGCTGACGGATATTATACGCTAGGCGCGACTGATGGTGGTAGGATAGAATTCACATTATATTTCATTTTGTGTACGTATAGTAAGTGACTATTATTTAATACCATGCGATGACCAACAGACGCCGACAATTTAATAGCTAGTAACTTACTTACTTACTTAGTCGTTCCCCTTCTACCGTGAGGTGTAGAGGTTTGGAAGAGAGAGCGCCAGACCATTCTATCAGCTGTCTTCTTCCTGGCCTGGTTCCATTCTAGTCCTCGGTCCTTCAAAGATTGTCTAATGTTGTCCTCCCAGCGGATTCTGGTCTGGTTGCGGACCATGTCTCTTCTTGTTACTTCAACCACTTTCCTCAGATACCTCATTTCTGAGGTTTGGATCTGGCTTTTGTGGGTTGTAGTCATTGCCCACGACTCGCATCCATATGTCAAGACTGGGACATAGGTGGAGCGGTATACAGCCATCTTCGTTTTCTTACCAACCTCTTTCTTGCTGAGGAATCCACGATTTATGGCCTGAAAAAGTCTCCCAGCCGCTGCTTTCCGAGTGGCCAACTCTTCTTTGATGCCTCCCTTTCGGTCTATAATAGCTCCGAGATATTTAAAGTGGTCGACCTGCTCCAGGACCTGTTCTCCCAACTTAATCTGATGTTTTCTTTCTTCTCGTGATATCACCATGGGTTTTGTTTTAGAGCTGCTTATGACCATCCCTCTCTTCTCCAGCTCTTCCTTCCAGACTTGCAGGTTGGATTGGAGATGTGCCTCTGATTTAGCAATCAGGGCAACATCATCAGCAAATGCCAGCTCCGAAATATAGACCTGTCTCATCTTCCAGTACCCCACTGAATACTTTCTTGTTCTCTCCTTACATGCCTTGATGACATCGTCCATAAGGAGTATGAAGAGGTAAGGTGATAGGATATCACCTTGTCTTACACCAGTGGTGGTCCTGAACTCTTCTGACTTATGGTTTGCTGTCCTCACATAATTTCTGCAAGACTTGTAGAAGCTCTGTATAGCATGAATCAGAGGTGCTGGAATATTCTTCCTTGCCAAACATTCCCAAAGTTTGCTCCAGGGGACCCTGTCAAACGCCTTTTCCAGATCTATGAAACAAAGATGGATCTCACTCTTATACTCAAGGGCCTTTTCACTCAGCTGTCTGAGTGTGAAGATTAGGTCTTGAGTACTTCGGTTTGCTCGGAATCCGCACTGGACCTCATCCAATTGTGGCTCAGCTAGGCGTCGGAGTCTCTGTTCTAGGATTCTAGAGTAGATTTTACCAGGGACACTGAGAAGGGATATGCCTCTATGGTTTCCACATTGTCGATTGTTACCCTTTTTGAAAATTGGTGTTATGATGGCAATCTCCCAATCCTTTGGTATGGTCTTGTTGCACCATGCTGCCTGTAGGACCTTTAAGAGTAATAGGTCGCCTGATGCTCCCATGTACTTAACCATTTCTGGTGTTATACCATCATGCCCTGCTGCTTTGCCCATCTTGATTTTCTCTAGTGCTGCCCTCAGTTCTTCCATCTTTATGTCATCTTCACCATCATTGGTTTCCTCTTCTGTGTCAGTGGTTATCATTTCTGATGCTTCATCATGCTCACCATCCAGGAGTTCTGAGAAATATTCTTTCCATCTTTCCATTACTTCCTTCGGGGCAGTAAGCAATTTGCCTTGCTTGTCCTTTATAAATTTGAGAGGGCATTGTTTTTTCTTTCCTCATGTTCTTTAGGGTCTTATAGAACAATTTCTGGTTTTCTTGTGCATCTTTTTTCTAGCTTTTCTCCAAATTCTTCCCAGGACTTCTGTTTTGCTGCTAGCACTTTGTTCTTTGCTTCTGTTCTGAGTGTCACATATTCTCTATATTTTTCCATTTGTCCTGTTGAGTTTTTAGCTCCTAAGTATTGTTTCCATGCCATTTTCTTCTCTCTTATTTTCTCTTTGACTTCCTCTGTCCACCAAGGTGTCCTCTTTCTCTTGTTCCCAAGTCGGACTTCACCGCATGCTTCTGCAGCAGCTGTCTTTATGATATCCTTGAATTTATTCCAGAGGGTTTCCAAGTCATCAGGTCGTTCTTCTGTGTTGCTCACTGCTGTAGCAATAAGCCCTGATGATATCTGGTCTTAATTTCTGGCTCTCTCAGCTTGTAGGTCCTAATGCTCATTTCTCCTGCTCGTTTACTTGGTTTCTTGCGTGATGTTGGGCAGTTCCTAGGCTGAGCAACTCTTTCAGTTGTTCGTTTGATTGTTAGCAGGTAGTGATCACTTCCAATCTCTGGCCCCCTCCAGACTCTTGCATCTCGGACATATCTGAATGAGCTTCTCCGAACAATGGCATAGTCGATCACTGACTTCTCATTCTTGGTTGGTCCACATCTAGTGTATGCATGTATGCGCTTATGGGGGAACTTTGTGTTTGTAATGATCAGATTCTGCTCACTGCAGAATCTAAGGAGTCGCTTTCCATTGTCATTGAGAGTATCTTCTCCATATCTTCCGATAACTCCACCCCATCTAGCATGGTCATTTCCAACTCTGGCATTAAAATCTCCGAGCATAATAACTTCATCTAGGCAGTCATCCACTGTCCTTTGAAGCAGCTCGAAGAATTCCTCCTTGACCTCTGCTCTCTCATCCTCATTTGGCCCATACACTATGACCAGGTTGACTATGGTTTCTCCTTCTTTTAGTTTTACAACCATAATGCGCTCCGAGACAAAGTTCCATCCCTTGATACTATCTTTTTGATTTTGGGCCACAATGCAACCCACGCCCCCTTTAGCTCTTTCAGATATGGGCTGACCTAGACACGCCGCGCTAGTGCAAGCTGACGCGCGATAGGATAGGCTAAAAACACCGCATGCCTTTTAACTTTAATCAGGACTGACGGAGTGGATAAGAGATCGTCTTGTCCCCTTCCGTGTACATATATGTAGAGATATATAATAGAAGCATTTTTTCATGATGTTTCTTTATTCTTAAACAGACCTGATCAAGAGCGGCCAGCGGTCTATTTTGGTCCTTTTCTTCATTTACTGATTGATTAATGTTGTCTTTTTCTTGGCTTACGCGTCCCCAAGTTCATTTGTGAACAGGACTGGCCAAAGAGACAAATTAACATTTTAAAATGGTAAATTTAACTGGACTTATCAATACCAGATATGTTTTCATTATGTATCAGCCCACTGGGTTGCGAAAAAAAAAAACAATAACATTTCTCCCGACTTTAGACAGTCGTATCCAAGTGGATTTTATCCAGAAGAGTTACGCTGTTTCATAATCGGCACTCACCTAGAGCCATCCAATAGGATTACCATCATTTAACAATTGTAACAGTTTTTAGCAGCTAGATGTTTCAAAATACTGGAAGTATTTTCCACTGTTTGCTGTGAACACAAGATCTCGGTTTCTACACTAACTATTCGAGGTGACATTTGTGCATCCAGGAATACACCATCAAATTTGGCGTCCCCCTCATAAAATCTTATTTGTTATAGAGGATGGACTGGGGCTAACTTGGATAATACCCCTCACATTCTGTATATTCAGGAACCATTGTAATTCCAAAGGGATATCACCAAGAATAGGGTAAGCGTGATTGAGTAGCCACTGTATGACACAGAGAGAGAGAGAGAGAGAGAGAGAGAGAGAGAGTATGACAGAGAGAGTGAATATTTTCTTTGTTACAAGTATTGCACCAACTTTGATTTGGCTTAAAAATTGTTTACTTTACTGAGTAGTATTTAGTAGGAACTTTGTTTTTCCTTACTAAGTTACTGTCTATTCTGTAACATAGTGCTAACCTTTGACCTTTGGGGTTATTAACTTGTTGGGTTCTTGTCTCAATAAGGGGAGGGCACATTTATTCCGTTATTTCCTATGTATGTAATTCTGATTTTACTTGATCTTTCTTTAGATATTCGATGTTGTCAAGTTTAATTAATGATAATAAACAACAAAAGAAACTTACCTTTGTGTGTTGGTCAGACACATACCCAATTAACCATAATTTTTCACGTTTGTGTCTTGTAGTCACATAGTTGTGTGTGTGTAGTTAAACTTATATTTACATGTAAAGGGAGGGAAAGATTGTCTTGTACTAAACTACAGTCGTATAGATAGGCTGGACTAGAGAAACTACTCATTCCAGAGACAGATCTTCTCCTTAAACTATTCACCCGTGAAATCTATTTCTCACACCTTTACTTCTTACGTACTTATCACCATCCACTCTACTCAGATGGGACCATAAATAACTTTCAAACCTATCTAATTTACGACATAGTTCGTGGGGTGTTTCTGAGGTGACCATGGTAAGAATATGACTACTACTTTATTAGACGTGTCGTAAAAGGTGACGAAGGTGAGGCTGTGCATGGGACTGGCAACTTCATCATATAAAACAAATTGATACAGAAACCACTACAGAAACCACTACAGACAGAGCACATGCTTGACTTGACGCAGGCTTCCTGCAATGGGCACATCTCCAGTGGTGGTTTCATGATCCATAAGAACTGAAGAGAAAAATGACAGAAATTATTATGACTATGAAGTTACAGACTTTCATAAATGCGTGCTTGTGCAGAATACAAGGAGACGGTGTGACTAGATCACCAATGGTGGAACTGATGACTAGATCACCAATGGTGGAACTGATGGAAAGAACCAGACATATACCTGTGGAACAAGAGGTGAGAACAAGACATTAGAAAGGATACACCTATGCCACACGGGTAGCTGGCGGCAATGGTGATGACTGGGAACAGGAAGTTGTGCAGAGGGATGGTCGCCTACTCCAACCGACATGGAACTTGATGAAGACTATACTACTCATATGTGAAATGTGGCTAGGTCAACAAACAAGTCTCTGTGACCATCATTTTCCCTTGCGTGGAGCCACCACTTCAGCTAATCCTGCAGGACGTCTGCGCCAAGTAGTCGCAAGTTTGTACAGCGGTGATTTCTGTTGCAATTTGTTTTACATGATGAGGTTACCAGCCCCAAGCACAACTTCACATTAGTTGCCCTGTACGACATGCCCCAGGGTGCATTAGTCCTATTCTCTACATGTCTCTTCGGAGGTTCATAGGAACTGCACGGGTGTCTCTGTAAATCCAAGAACACTTATTACACAATGAAGTTCTTTCATCTGATTTGTTTTATCGCCGTTGGCAAGGTACACACAGTTGAATTGTTTTTTTTTTTTTAAATTAATGATAAAAATACCCCGTTCAACCTCTGATGGGTTATAATTAGGATATATATATTTAAAAAAAATAGAATCAAGAAGAAACTCTGAACAAGAATAACAGTTGAAAATGAATCCAGTTATACACGATAAAATACAAAATAGTAGGCTATGTATATTTTTACATATGAACGAGAAAACATAAAACAAATTAGTTGGTGAGTACATATGAATAAGAAAACATTTAAAAATTAGTTGGTGAGTATTTTTTCCGTAAGTTTTTATCAGATATGTATATTTATTTAATCTTATGGCAAAAGCAATCTTATCGTTAAATCGTCATCTCATATTTTGTTTCGCTACTGTAAACCAATCGGTTGCAACGGCAATTACTAGATAATAACTTCCGGGTTATTCATCTTTTGTCGGTTGAAGGTCAGACACGTGTGATAAATTATTTTAAATACAAGACACTGTGTCAATTCTGAGCAACCACAGCATGACTCCCGAAACGAAAGAAAGAGTTTCCTTGCTGATGACCGCTGTAAGGATAGCGTTTTACTACGGGTTTATACCTACAGTGGTAATTCTAGGTGAGTCTAACAAATGATTATTGTCAGAAACAACGCACATGATCCTGTCCGAATGTTGTCAGTTACTGTAGTCTAAAACAGCTATGTTTTAGGACGAGCAAGCGACGTGTGGGTCTCTCTACTATTATGTAATTCTACAATTTGAAAGCAGCCAGGCCCAAAAGTGGCGCAGAACATCGTAGGCATACATGTTGTAAAGTAGGCATACACCAAAACCTCATCGTATAAAACATGGCTACAGAATATATACTCTTGTGGTATATGAATGCTTCATGCTCCATAAGGGGCGACAAGAAAAATGATGATACTATGTGCAGTAATTGCATAGGGCCTATATATAATAATGCAAACTTCTTTATATTATTCAAGTAGTGGTATCTGGCATAAGCGATTATGTCTCAGGACAACGTTTAGTCCTAACCAGTTCAGTTGTTTAATTTATAAGCCATGTTTAGTAGGCCTAGGCCTATCTGTTTTAACGTTGTCAGTTATTATCTTGTTTTCTTATCCCTTGTCCTTTTTTGTATCAGTTTTGCCTGTTTTCACAATCATTATCATCACCATCACCTGTCAACTCCACAATGAGCACAGGTCTTCAACAAACTTATGCCAAATCTTCCTGTCCAGTGCCATCAACTAAGTTTTCTATGTCTTTCATCATTTTCATTTCTGCCGCCACTTCCCTTCTCCATCTGTTTTTCAGTCTACTTCTTCCTTTACCTTGGGGATACGAGAACAATGACTGCCTTGTAGTACTATTAACAGGTTTCCTATTTCCACTTCCCATAGGGCCTAATCATATCAGGACGGGTTCTCATGATGGAATAGCTTTGAGTTTAGTGTTGAGTCATTTTGTCCTGTAGAACATGCTCAGCAGTTTGTTCGTTTAATCCACATGTGCACAGTGGTGAAGCAGACAATCGTAGCTTGTGCATGTGTTTATTCAGTTTGTTATGCCCTGTCCTGAGTCGAAAAATAGTTGTCTGTCCCTGCCGGTCGAGAGTGTGATAGTCGTCTTTGGGTTGGTTCTGTTCTCTTCTGATAGTCTGGATAGCTCTCTTTTTCTCAAAGTATGTGACTTCATTATCTTCTTGTTCACATTCTCCTCCCTTTTTTGCAAGTTTATCTGCCTTTTCATTTCCGGGTACACCACAATGAGATGGTACCCACTGAAGTATGGTTCTCTTTTTGGCAGCTACCTTGTTTAGTTCATTTCTCAGATGCGGGAGTTTACCACCCTTGAGAGCTTGCAGGACAGGGGGACAGTGCATCTGTGAGGATGACTACCTGGTGGCAGTCAGAGTTGGTGTTATAAATCATATTTGCAGCTTGCTCTAGAGCTTGAACCTCAGCTGTATAGTTGGAACAGAATTTACCAGTGGGAATGTGCCTAGTCTCATAGTGGTTGTCAGGATATGAGATAAAGATACCGGCACCTCCATTCCTAACAGCATTAGTTGCTGATCCATCTGTATAGGCATGTATCCATGATTGATCGGGATAGCTTTCTTGGATCATACTCAATGTAGCAGTTCGCTTTTGCAGATCATTATACTCACATCCACTTGTGAGACCACTGACTGTTGTATTAATTTGGAGGGCACTGCTGGCCTGCTCCCATGGTACAGGGTATAGGGTGGGCTTCAGTGGTGTTGTCTTCATGGATAGGTCTTCTTGATGCTGTCTTATAAGTCTTTTCCCCCGATGCACAAAGCTGCTACGCTTTAGACGTCCCAATGCCAGATCATCTAGTCTTGCCTTCATTGGGTGCATTGGCATACTGTTGTACTTTTCCATCTGGATCATGGTTTTTGTGTCTCTTCTATGGGACAATGTCTGTAATCCAGCAACCTTCTGCATCTCTGTTATTGGTGTAGTTTTCATGGCTCCTGTAATGAGCCTGAGAGCTTGATTTTGCACCTTGTCCAAAGACTGCAGATGTGAGTTAGCAGCTGATGACCATGCTGCTGAGCTAAACTCTAAGTGTGGTCTTATTACTCCATTATAAATCTTCTTTAGATTTCGTTCATTTGCTCCCCAGTTGGTACCTGCTAATTTTCTGAGTATGCCTAGTCGTCTTCGGGCCTTTCCTTCTGCATTTTCAATATGCTTATTCCATGTAAGCCTTTGGTCAAATGTCACCCCAAGATAGGTGGGGTAGCTTTCTTCCTTGATCACGGTTGTCCCTAGGTGTATGTTAGCTGATTTGTCCTTGGGGGCGAGGGAGAACAGTGTTGTGGAGGTTTTGTCTGTGTTTATTGTGATAAGCCATTTCTCTGCCCATGACACTAGCATGTCTGCTGCCCGCTGCATTCTATAATTTGCTGTGGTGACATTTTCATCAGCGCACCAGAGTACTAGGTCATCTGCATATAAGGCAGCTTTAACTCCTGCAGGGAGATCTTTCACCAGGTCATTGATGTAAACAAGGAAGAGTGTTGGGGAAATTACTCCTCCTTGAGGTACCCCCTGATGGAGCAACACTTTTCTGCTCTGCAGACCGTCAAGAGTGACTCTAGTTCTCCTGTTATGCAAGTATGACTGGATCCATTTCATCATGTTGCCTTGGATTCCACTTCTCCTAAGTTTTGCAATGAGGCCATCTTTCCACACCTTGTCAAAGGCCTGCTTGAAGTCGACCCAGATCGTTAGGACCTTTTTCTTCTCCTGGAAGGCATCTTCTATTGCTTGAGACAAGTAAGTAACTTGGTCTTCTATACTGTAGCATTCTCTAAATCCAGCTTGTTCCGGCACCAGGATCTGCTCAGACTCTAAATACCATTTCAATCTGTGGTTGACTATTCGCTCCATAGTCTTCCCAACACAGCTTGTGAGACTGATTGGCCGGTAACTTGCAGCCTCGGTCTTACATTTCCCTTTCTTTAGTATGGGTATTGTGATGGCTTCTCTCCATACTTGGGGTACCGTTCCTTTCAACCAGCTGTGGTTGAATATCTCAAGCAGTTTTGTCTTTGCTGCTGAGCTCAGATTTACTAGCATTTCGTTGCTGATTTTGTCTGGGCCGGGTGACTTTTGAAACTTAAGCTTGGAAATAGCCTTCTGTAGTTCTCCTAGTGTGATGGGTTCCCTCATTGGGGCAGGAGTATCTGTCTGTCCCATGGTTGCCAGTATTTCTTTTCTTATCTCTCTCTGATGGTCTATGTTAATGGGTAAGTTGCTTTCTGAACTGTATCTTCTAGCAAACAAGTCTGCAGCTTGTTTTCCTCTGAAAAGTTTGCCACCTTCATCCAATGTGATAGTCTGCCTTGGTGAGGAATGCTCTTCATTTAGAGACTTGACTAATCTCCAAAGTTTCCTGCCGTCTTTCTCAAGGTTCAGCGATGCCGTTTTAGTTCTCCAGCTTTTCCGCTTTTCTTCTAGCTTTGTTCTCTGAAACTCTGCTACAGCCTTTTTCCATTTGTTGTGAGTTTCAAGTGAAGGCTGAGACTCTGCGTCCTTTCTAGCCTTGTCCATAGCTTCCTGACGTTCTTGGAGTGTGCTGGACCAGTATGGTATGTAGTTACGCCGGCATCCTTTGGGAATGGTTTCTTTTGCAGCTTGTAGTATGCATCTGTTGAAGTCTTTTACCACTTCATTAATGTCTCTGTTCTGTACCTTGAGGGTAGACAGCAGCGTGTTCACCTGATGCCTGAATAAACCCCAGTTGGCTTTTTTGTAGTTCCATCTTGTAATGGCTGGGCCTGTACTGAGAGTTGCACTCTGGACAGTAAGAAAGATTGGGCGATGGTCGCTTCCCCCTAGTTGGTCTCCTACTTCTCTACTAATAGATCCAGCTATATCTGGTGTGGAGAAGGCAAGATCTGGTGTTGAGGTTGTGTGCCATCCTCTGGAGTAGAAGGTAGGAGTATCTGTGGCATTATTGACTAGGATTAGGGAGTGATCATCTTGCCAAGTTTCAACCTCTTCACCTCTGTGATCCAGATGGTTATAGCCCCAGCTCTGGGAGTGGCTATTAAAGTCTCCAACTGCTATAAAGTTGGTGGCTGGTACCTGTATAGAGCTGAGACTCAGGGGTTTGTTGTTCGGACAGTAATAGTTCAGGAGTTCTATTTCCATCTTGTCTACCTTTATCTGCAGCAGCTGATATTCTGCTCCATCCATGAAGGTTTTCCTTTCGTGTGCAGGAATGTTATTCCTTACAAGAGTAAGTACTCCTCCTTTTCGTCTATCTTGTCTGTCGGATCTGAAGCATTGATATCCCCTTATTTTAAAGGTTTGATCTGCTTTCAAGTGAGTCTCTTGGATACAGCAAACACTGACTTGCTTCTCATACAAGATGTTTTCCAGCTCTGTCTTTTTGCTGTATCCAGCCTGCTTGCTGTTCACTCCCTCTGCATTCCAGTGCATCATGACAAGTGGCACTCTGGGTTTCTCTTTTTCTGTTTTGTTTTGGTCAGTAGTTCTCCTCCGCCGTCTGTTGACTCCACAAGACGGTCTAGAGGGTCCTCCAGTAGCTGAGGGTGGGCTCTGTCGAGGCTCAGAGCCCGGCACTGCACCTGCCTGGTGGAGCTCCACAGGGCGAGCACCAGAACGAGATTTATTTGACGGTGTACTCTCCATAAAAAAAAAAAAAAAGCGAGTTGCATGATACTGTGGTTTCCGGTGCGCCTTCTGGCCCAGTATCTACGACTTTAGCACCTGTTCAACGGGAGAGTGGGCTCATCCCTAATCTGTTTATGTTCCCAGTAGTAGACTATTCGCAAGCAGCCTGGGGGTGTCACTGCTCTGCGCGGACCTTGTTTACCGAGGCGGCGTCCGAGCTCGTATGGTGAAAATATGGTTGCGTTATCTTTAAAATAGCCCTGTCTTTCCCGTGGCTTTTCTGCCATCCTGCAACTTTGAGTTAGGGAGTTCTGAGCTCCAGTCTCTTTCCCAGGCATTTTATCCTGGCCTGGCACGCATACAGAGGACCCCACTTCTGGTTCTAAGTTAGCAGTTGGGGATAGGTGGGGTAGCACACTGTGCATTCCCCGTCATCCAGGGGGCTCTCCAACTATGCAGAGCTTGCACAATGCTGTGCTCTGGTTCGGGGCTCTCCCAAGGAATCCTCACGTCCTGCACAGAGCCACTTCCCGATACCCACCACCTGCCAACCCTCCATTGTAGAAATCTCCTGCATGCGGCCATCCAGTCAAGAGCCAGTATTAAGTCTGGTGCCCAAGTGATCCCCCCAAGCTCAGTGTGCAATGCTGGGTTCTCATCATGCTGCAACACAGGAGGGATTGTGATGCTCAGCCATCTCTCTCAATTCTGCACCGATAAGTGACATCGGGGACTTAACTTTGCCTCAGTACTGGGAGGCCCCGTTTCCGGGTACACCACACACAGCCAATTGAGGCAACGGTCGCCATGGGCGTGATAGACGACAAACAGTGAAGAATGAGGCAAGAAAGCATTTAACCCATGAAGTGGGGGTGGATTGGTGCAGACCAGAGCATGTACCACTCGCCGGTGGGTTCTGCATCTACACCTATAGGGTTCCACCCACTCCTCAGCCCATTTAGTCTGGCCCCTCACCCAGGACCTGTCCGGCTTGGGTGACCCTGCCAGGAGTAAAACTCCCGCCGGCATAGCTCCCGGGATCATTGAGGCGCTCAAGCTCTCCAACCACGGCAAGGTAGGCTTACATGTGGAGAGGTTACCGTCACCATTTACAGGGCATAGTTACATAAAAAAAATACCAAGGTATGAATGGCAAACTGGGACCCAAAGACGCAACAATAGAGAATGCAGTCAGCGACCCATAGCTTGACTGCTTGCGTCAGGGTCAGCGAACTAGAGCTGACCAAGACCCTACTCCACCTCCAAGTGGTGGTCCTGGAAACAGGCTGCATCACTGCAGTCTGGCTGAGAGAGTAGGGATCGAAGAGGGAAGGCTAACCCAGTCCCAAAAAATGCCGTGCGGAAGTCGGATGTGTCGGCCGAAAGGCGCAAATATCGCAGCTTTGCTGTAAACAGGCACAACGCAACCAACGTCCTTTTCAGGACGAATGAGGAAGAAGAAGAAGAAGAATGGCAAACTAAAAGCATTCATGTTTATTTGACGAAACAAACTTTCCAAGAGTGTAACAATTGTAGATATATCCTTAGTATAAAAGTATGCAGCACGCTTATCAATAAATTAGTGTAGTTACTTAATTATTGTTTAACAGAAAATACAGGTAGTTCTCTGTTTACGCAAATCTGAACACACGCACAAAAATTTTTAGGCATTTTTGCTTTATTTACGTGCCAAATATTTTAGGCATTTTACAGTATTTTATTGGCGTGAGAGCAAGAGGATAACTTGAGTGTTTCTTGGAGGGATTTTTGGAAGGCATTCACTATTACAGATGCGCTTTCGTTAATAAAGAATGCATGGACAATGTGTAGAAAAAAATGTGCTTTCAATTCTGTAATGAATTTGAAGGCTTTATTGTTGATGACAGTAGTATCACAGCTATTAAAAATGGTGTAAGAATGGTCTCAAGACCTGGCTTAGATGAAGTTGATGAAAAAGAAATTGAACATTTTCTTGAATCACAGATAGTATAACTGAGCAATGAAAAGTTGTTGGAGCTGGAGATTACCAAGGAAGTAGAAAACGCAGTAACTTGCACCAGACAGCAGCAACCACTAGGCCACAAGCTTACAGCGAAATGATATACATGGAGTCATCCTTGGAGTCATCCTTATATGACCACCAGCTGTGCACAATGCTACAATATATGTACATAGAAGTGAACCTATGTCTGTGAGGCTAATTACATTCTCATTGACTCTTGAAACCATCCACACACTTCCAGGGATTCCCCCTGTGGTGAAACTTGTTGAGAACCCAGCATTGCACACTAAGCTTGGAGAAGTCAATTGAACCCCAGGCGTAATTGTTTGGCTTTGACTTGGTTGACTCCATGCAGAAGGATCTCCCTATGGACCCAGTGATAGGCAGGAGAAGCTGAGAAGTGGCTCTGTGCAAGATGTGACAATTCCTTGGGAGAGCCCAGAACCAGCATTTTAGCTCTGCATAGTTGGTGAGCCCCCTTGGATGGCAGGGATTGCACAGTATGCCATGCATTTCTTACTCTGCCTTGGGACCAGATGTGACAATCCTTTAAAATGCAAGCCAAGCTGGAGAAACTGGAGCTCATGACTTCAACTCAGCACGTTTTGGAATGGCAGAAAAGCCACAGGAAAAGGCTAGATCTACAGTGTAGATAATACCAAGGACTCTTCAACTTGGTATTGGCTGCTAAAGAGCGAGAAGCTCAGCAGCCCTAGTTAAACAACAACAACAGTGAAATGATTAAAGGAGGCCTTCCAACTTCTTAAATCCTGCCTTATGTTTTTTGAAGAAGATGATCCTAACATGGACAGGAGGAAAATTATGGAGTGGGCTGCTCCCTACCAAGAAATTCTCTGTGAGCAGAGGAAGTCACAAGCTGTAACAACTCAGGACACGTTCTTCAGGAAACAGTTATTGGATTGCCTGCTTCTCATTCAGATGACTCACTACCCACCCCTCGTTGAATTAGTTGATAAAGATGAAGACATTAATGGTCTGTCAGTGTTGAATAATTTGTGAATGTTGTTTTCTGAACACGTATTTACTGTGAATGGAATGTGTTAATTTAAACTCTTTATTGTTACATGCATTTATTATAATTATTATGTTCAGCGTTGGTTGAACACATCCCCCTTACTTTACATATGTTTGAATGAAAAAATCCGTGTTCCATTTACGCAATTTCTGTTTACACGAGGGTCTCGGGAATGCATTTATCACATAAACAAAGAAATATGTGTAACTATTACATGCAAACAGAAAACGTTTTGATTTGTGAAAATGATTGTTTCAGGTTTCATGAAAGGTGCTGATGAGGGGAACCCACCTCTATCTATTCTCAGGTAAGTCATGTTAAATAAAAAATAGTGGAAGAGAACGGGGTGAGAAAGTGTTGTTATATTTGCCTACAGCTGTATTATTTTTTATAAGTGCAGCTATACTGCACAGTGGTGACAAATTTGATGGTAACATTTGTTTAAGCTGTGACTGAACAACTGTCACTACCTCTGTTAAAGAGTGGTATATATTATGTGACTTGTTCTTTGTACATTCCACAGCATTATTGGGGTTGTGTGAAAATGATTTGCTTGAATCATCCAGTGCTTTTTTTTTTTTTTTTTTGCATGTATGTGCCATTTTAACCTGATTTTAGTTATATTAGATTAGCATGCTATCAATGCAAACAAAAACACAAAAATTCCTTCTTCATGTTCCTTCCAAGATGTTTAGCATCTAAGGTTCCTTTCTGCATTGTTCTCCACCAGTTTTTGCTTTTTACTCAACACCCACCCCCCCACCCCCCCACCCCCCATTTTGTGAGTGTTAAAGATCAGACTGTTCTCTCATCTTCATGGTTACTTTCTTGATCTGTTATTGTTTTAAATTCTTGTATACATGATATTTTCTTCTTCTGTGTCTTGTACAGTTCCTAGTTTTCTCAGTTAAATATTGTAATCTGAGCTTCTTTGGTGGTAGTGTAATAGCTAGCTTATTTAAATGGCTGGCAATACAATCTAAACTTGTTCCAGAATTGATAGTGCACTGTAAACTTGTTGAATGGTAGGTGAAACAATTTAAGTTTGTTTGATAACACTAGTCAACAACCAAAATATACCAGAAATGAATATAGCTGATCTTAACACATTAACTACCGAATTGAAAAAAACACTGTGGCCGAATTAAATTTTTTTCCCATTTTCATCCTGTAGGTGTTTGCACAAAGTAAGTTGTAGTTTTCGTAATTGTTTACAGATTTTTATGAATTACACATCATTTTAAAGATAAATGAATGTACTATTACAATAAACACCGGTTGTAACTCTATTAGAGGTTGTTGCTATTTAACGGCCCTCCGATGGCCGAGGACTTGCAATATTTTCACAATTATAACTGCTTGCGCCCCATCTCTATCAAAATCACAATTTCAATCAATGTGCACACCGTTTTCACTATTGTCCTCATCGCTAGATCTATCAGTCAATTCTTGAAACACGTTTCTATCCTATTCAGCCGTTAGACGAGATGTACACACATTTTTTGTAGTCCTATCACTAGTTACCACGGTAAACAGTTTTACATGATTTGGTAACTAACCCAAAACGCTGAAACATATGAACATAATATCAATTTTCCAGTGTTCTACAACAACCATGCTTTGGGAATTTGTTTTCCGGTGGCAACTTAAAATCTCGAACCAGATCATAGAGGGTTTCAGTACATTTTTCATTCGTTTTATTACTAAAATTAGATTGTCGCTCTGAGCGGCTTGCGGTCCAAATGTGATTATTTTGTGAGCCGCTGACAGCGGCTTGCGGTAGTTAATGTGTTAACTAATTTTGGTGTGCTGAAAACGAAAATGACATTAAAAAATGTTGATTGGCTCTAGTTTTCAAGATATATGCTACTAATTTATTTAATTACGGTCAATTTATATATATGACGCAACTGTTGTGGGCGATTGCATAATTTTTTCTAATGACCAATAAAAATGTAACTAGAAGTTGATGATGCAATCCTACCTATGATTACATCACCTTTGTGTATAAATATCTTATCTCTGATAAAATTTTGCCATTAGTTAGTGCATTTGTCCTTATCAAAAGTATCGTAGTTAGTAATGCCTAGGACATGTGTGAAAGTGCTAATAATTTGTGATATATATGTGGTGAGGTGACATTTGTATCACAAAAACGAAATAAAACTAAAGTGATTAAGAAGGCGTACAGTTTGTATTTTGGCTGCAGAATAGGAGATCAAGATAAGAGCTGGGCGCCACACATATGCTGCAATACATGTGCAGCACATCTTAAACTGTGGTTGACTGGCAAAAGGCAAGCTATGCCTTTTGCAGTCCCAATGATTTGGAGAGAGCCCACTAATCATCTCAACAACTGTTACTTTTGCATGGTCCCTCCAATTGGGAAAGGCATATCAAAGAAGAAAAAATGGACTCTAGAATATCCAAACATCCCCTCTGCAATACTTCCGGTACCACATGGCGATGACTTACCAGTTCCCAAAGTGCCAGAATCATTTTCAGCTGCTTCCACTGATGAAGAAGAGGACATTGGTGGTCCTGAACCATCAACCTCAAGCGACCCAGATTTTGAGCAAACTACATCCACTAAACCACACTTAATAACCCAAGGTGAACTGAATGATCTTGTAAGAGATCTGAATTTACAGAAGAACAAGGCGGAGCTTTTGGGTTCCAGATTGCAACAGTGGAATCTCCTGGCAGAAGATATTACAATTTCTGTGTATAGGAACCACCAGAAGCCGCTTATTACATTCTTTTTCAAAGAGGGTGACCTTTCTGCGTGCCACAACATTTCTGGTTTAATGGCAGCCCTCAAAATCAATTACATACCGGAAGAGTGGAGGCTTTTCATTGATTCATCCAAGACAAGTCTTAAAGCTGTTTTGTTGAATAATGGTAATGTGTTACCGTAAATTCCAGTTGGTCACGCAGTTCATATGAAAGAAACTTATGAAAACATTAAGCAGCTTTTGAAGTGCATAAACTACGATCATCATCATTGGTCACTTTGCGGTGACTTAAAAGTGCTCGCTCTTTTGCTTGGACTATAGGGTGGATACACCAAGTACTGTTGCTTTCTCTGTGAGTGGGATAGCCATGCACGAAGTGACCATTACATCAGAAGACATTGACCAATCAGGCAGTCATTGCAGCCTGGCAGTACGAACGTTGAGAACCCAGCACTTGTCGACACCAGCAAGATTTTGTTGCCACCCTTGCACATTAAGCTGGGTCTCATGAAAAACTTTGTCAAGGCAATGGAGAAAACAGATGAGGCTTTCAAATACCTCATCAGAAAATTTCCAAGACTGAGTGAAGCTAAAGTAAGAGAGGGAGTATTTGTTGGTCCGCAAATTCAAAAACTTCTTCATGATGACGAGTTTCTTTGCGTGTTGCATGGCAAGGAAAAAGCAGCATGGCTAGCATTTAAGTCAGTGGTGGACAATTTTCTTGGAAACAACAGATCTGATAATTACAATGAAATTGTAGAAAATCTCCTTCTGAAGTATAAGAGTCTTGGCTGCAACATGTCTTTGAAAATTCATTTTCTGGATTCTCATCTGGATTTCTTTACGTCAAACTGTGGAGCGGTCAGTGATGAGCATGGTGAACGATTTCACCAGGACATTGCTGCTATGGAGACAAGGTATCAAGGCAATTGGAGCCCTTCAGTGCTTGCTGATTACTGTTGAACTGTGACAAGAGACACCTCATCGATTGACTACAAGAAGCAAGCAAAGAGAGCTCGAACAGCGACTGAATAATGACGGAATGGGTTCAAATGTGCCTTTTTAAAACATGATATGTGAACTTTAAATAATGTTTTTATTTTTTCTATCATTTTATGTTGAAATATCAATTAATTGAGTATGTAACCACAATTTTTATAATGCTAAAGTAGAAAGACTAGCTGTTCACCCCAGAGAATTAAACAAGCATACATTATTTGTATTACTGTAATGTAAATTCATCATTTAAAAAAAAAAAACCAGAGCCAATTGGTGAATTTCATTATGATATTTGAAATCAGCATGTCAAAATCAATAAGAAATGGTATATTTAATTTCTGGTACAAATAACTTTTGAAAATTTGTTGACTAGTGTAATTAGTATGTAGTAAAATCTAAACTAGCTGCAAGATTTATGGTATGATTTAGACTTGTTGGGTGATTGGTAATGCCAATACAATTTAAACTTTTTGGGTTGACCTAATGATGTAAACTTGATGGATGATTGGTTGTATAATCAAAACTTGTTGGATAATTGGTTGTATAATCCAAACTTTTGATTGGTTGGTAGCAAAGTCTAAACTTGTGGGATGGTTTGTGTAATCTTAACTATTAACTGTATTGTAAACTTGTAGATGACAGGTGTAAGCTAAACTTATTTACTGATAGTGGGATGTAAGATAAGTGAGATATATATATATATATATATATATATATATATATATATATATATATATATATATATATATATATATATATATATATATATATATATATATATATATATATATATATATATATATATATATATATATGGTAGATTATCACGACCTGTTCAGTAACAGTATATTGTGAGCATGATAGATGATAGTGTCAGCTAGACTGGTTATCACATATTCTGAGCTTTTTTTTTATGAGGTTGTTGAGTCATAGCGTTATCTTTGCTTGTTGGATTCTGGTGTAATCTGTGCTTGTTTGGTTATGGTGTAATCTGTGTTTTTAGGTGATGGTATAATCTGGGCATACAGAAATAATATCTAAATAATTATCTTTCTCTTCAGCTTGCTGTGGCAATAATTTGTTTGCGCTGTGACAAGCTTGATGGGATTCTCTCACTAATGGTCAGTTGTCCATGCTGGTTGGACAGCTTGGCACTGTTGCCTTGAGCAGATTTGTTTTAACATGTGCTGCATGAAGTTTGCAAATGAATAAACATTCAGTATAAAAACTGTTGGTCAAGCTGTAAGTGTCATGTCTTCAGAGTAGTCATTTGTGGTGTATTTGTGTATGTTTACTTGTGTGTATGGCATTAACAGAAGATGGCAGATGTGAAACAGAAATCAAGAAGAGAATAAAAATGGCCAAGGCTACATTCAACAACATGAAACATATACTGACATCAAAACAGTTATCTCACAAATTAAAACTGAGAATTATAAAGTGTTATATATATTCTGCATTTCTGTATGGGGCAGAAACATGGACGATGTATAAACATTTGGAAGAAAGAATTGAGGCTCTTGAAATGTGGATATATAGAAAAATGGGGCGTATCTCGTGGAAAGAGAAGAAAACAAATAAGGAGGTCCTAGAAAATCTAGGTATGAAAAGAGAACTAATGAGGGAGATCAAAGTTCGGCAGCTAAAGTACTTTGGCCACATAAAAAGGCATAACACCTTGCAGAAGACCATAATAGAAGGGAGAGGTGAAGGCAAACGTGCAAGGGGAAGACAGCGCTATAAGTGGGAAGATAACATCAAGAGATGGACAGGGAAAGCCATCAGAGTGCACCACCAAGACAAGAGACAGAAGATGTTGAAGATCCTTTACAGCCAACCTTCGTTGTGGAGATGGCAGCTGATGATGATGATGGCATTTATATATAAAGTCAGTAATTTCCATTTGTTAGTCACTTTATAAGGTTGAGCACAAGAACCTGACCAAACTTTTGTGGGATTATTGAACACAAGAACTTGACCAAACTTTTGTGGAATTATTGAACACAAGAACCTGACCAAACTTTTGTGGGATTATTGAACACAAGAACCTGACCAAACTGTTGTAGGATTGATCAAACTTTTGTGGGATTATTGAACACAAGAACCTGGACCAAACTTTTGTGGGATTATTGAACACAAGAACCTGACCAAACTTTTGTAGGATTATTGAACACAAGAACCTGACCAAACTGTTGTAGGATTGACCAAACTTTTGTGGGATTACTGAACGCAAGAACCCGACCAAACTTTTGTGGGATTATTGAACACAAGAACCTGACAAACTCTTGTAGGATTGTTGAACACAAGAACCTGGCCAAACTTTTGTGGGGATTATTGAACACAAGAACCTGACCAAACTTTTGTAGGATTATTGAACACAAGAACCTGACCAAACATTTGTAGGACTATTGAGCACAAGAACGTGACCAAACTTTTGTGGGGATTATTGAACACAAGAACCTGAGCAAACATTTGTGGGGATTATTGAACATAAGAACCTGACCAAACTTTTGTGGGATTATTGTACACAAAAAGCTGACCAAACCTTTGTGGGATTATTGTACACAAAAAGCTGACCAAACCTTTGTGGGATTATTGTATACAAGAAACTTTATTTATTTTCATGGTCATTCATCATTCACTTCTGGTACACATAACCACCACCTGTAGTTCGTCTCCTTTCAGGAAGCTCACTTCAAGCAGTTACATGTCTTGCAGCAGTGGCGTCTGTCACAAGTTGGCACAACCTCATTAGACCTGAGAATACAATAGTCCTGTTCTTTCTTTGTCTCTTCATGGCAGCTGTGAAGGACCTCCAAAACTTGTGGCAGAGGTAGAGGATGAAGAAAGGCAAAGCGCCAGGACCAGATAATGTACCAGTAGAGGAAATGGAAGCTTTAGGAGAACTTGGAGTAGAAGTGTTAACAAAACTCTTAAATGACATGTACAAAAGTATTAAATAACTGATGATCTGCTAAATATCGTTATTCATTATTCTTATGAGTCATGTGAAGGTAAAGGCACAAACAATGCCATATATATTAAAAAAACAATAATAGACAGAGCAATATGTGTAAAGACAGATCTGTACTTATGCTTATAGTACTTATAGATTACACTAAGGCATTTGACAAAGTGAAACATAAGGAAATTATCAAAATATTAGAAAGCATCAACATTGGTGTAAAGACTTGAAAATAATAAATATCATGTACTCGCAACAAACAGCAGCTGTTAATAAGCAGCCAAATAGGAATGTCTCAGCAAAATACAAAAGGATGTCAGGCAAGGATGTGTGTGTCACCGGAAATGTTCAATCTCTACAGTGAAAGTATAATTCTAACCACCAAATCACCCATAATTGTCAAATCCCTTCTTTTGGTTATGTTATCAGAAGACGAAGTAATTCTCCATTCATGTTCTTGATAAGGTCAGTTGACTGCTTGTAATTCCCTGTTAGCTTCTTTGTACTTAGTCTCTCTTACTCTCATTTGTTGCAGCTTATCTTCATCTCTTGCAAACCCATCAACGTATTTCCTCGTTTCATCTGATATTTGGGGGGTCGAATGACTAAGTGGTATGGCGTCCGCCTTGAATTCTAAAGGTACCAGGTTCGCTCACACTACAGGGAATATAATTGATGACATTTTTGTTCAGAAGCAGTGGTTCTTAATGATGATGGAACTCTCCCCTGATTTACTGAGCAGTAAGGCTGGATGTCTAGCCTTCTTGGATAAGGGCGAACAAAAAGGAGGTCACGTGTTGTGAACGTTAACAATCCTTCGGCAGTTGGAAATCGTAAAGAGTAGGCCATACGGCCTCTGCCATGACAAATTAAAAAAAATTAGGAAACTTACCCACCACGTGATTCCTGAATACAAGCACTGGGATCCTTGCTGGTGCTACAGAGTTCGTGCACTGTGCTGAAATCCTCCTTGTGTGATCTAAGGGACAAGATCGGAGCATTGATGGAGTTGTCCGTGTGCTATGAATATGGTCCTTAAAACCAAACCAAACCATCTGTCCCCTTTGTTTCTATGTATAGTTCATAAGTCTTGGCTACGGAGCTTCAGGTTTCTTACTTTTTCTTTGGTTTCTGCTGTTACCCATACTTTGTGCTAGCACAATGTTTTCCCCAGAACTTCACATTATCTGTTGCCAGTGGTCTTCTATATTTGGGTCATCTTCGGGCGGTTGAAGCACTTGGTAATGGTATTGATATGATAGTGTGACAGTTATTGTTTCTCTTGTGACTTAATTTTGAGATTATCCCATATTAAAATGTAATTTTAATATATTCTGCTCTGTGCAGCTCTTGAAGGTCTCGGGGGAGACAGAATAGAATTACTGCCCCTGTCATGATGTAAGAGGAAATATGAGGTAGTGCATGAGGCTGGCAACCTCATGTCAAACAAGTGCTAGAGAAACCACCACAGCAAGACCATATGAACACTTTGGTATAGAAGAAGAAACACCTGTGGGAAACCTGACTGTAACTCAGCAGTAACATCCCAACCCCTGACTGGGAGCAAAGCACAAGTGTTCTTGGCATGATCTCCCATTACCAAGAACTGCTTCATAGGAAGAAACTTTAGAAAAGAATCGATTCTTAAAGTTTACTTCAAGAAGAAACCAAAGTTCAAGGAAGACCCACAGTTAGGTCCTTCATCTACGATGTTGCCTTCTGCTGCTGCTGTCATGTGTTGCTGTTTTATTGATGTAATGACTTACTACTTAGTCATGATACTTCATTCAATAAAGACTCATTATTGCACTATTAGTATTAGTGTGCATTACACCCACGAATTACTGTATACATAATGTATAAATATCATATATCTCAGGTTGAAAATAACATCAGGAATGCATCTCCATTTTTGTAATGTTATAACTATGCATAACTTAACTATGCAACTGGTGAGGTATAACATTTCTGGCAGTGACCTGAAAAAAAAAAGCCTTCGAGGGCAGGCGCAGGAAGGAATAAACACATTTCAAACAAGAAGATTTTGTACATATCAGACAACATTTGTCAGAATCATCACACAGCAGTTAAATGAGTGACTCTGTCACATATACATCAACTACATAAATCTGAAAAATTACCAAATCGCATGATCATGTGGAAAATACAGAGACACTATGAATTCCTGAAAAATTGATTAGACTCATTTAAGAGGCCTCCCCAAACCCTCTGTGGATGGGAAGGAAAGTCCACAGGCTCCCCACCCTAGCAATGACTTGTCATTGGGCCGAAGGGCTGAAAGCCCAAGTGCCGCTGGTTAAGGGAGAAAAAAAAAATACCTGACTTTATCCACAAAGGCAAAAATCACAAAACCTGTCACAATAGACAGTGGAATCACACAAAGACAATCTTTCTCTTGGTCATGGAGTGAATGATGAGAGAGACAACATAAGGAAACAAATCATGAAAACAATGGACATATAATAAACAGCTAGATATCTTGACTTTTATGTGACCCATGTCTTTAGTCATGTAAACAAGACATGTAGGACAAGACCAGAGTAACAAATGAACAGCAAGGACAGGTCTACACATGAGTGTAAATAAAACAATGGAAATAGAGCCAAAAGTAGGTAAATGAACTGATAGGCATAAATGGTCATTCAACTGAAAATGTACACTGCCAGAGACGTAACACCTACATACACACAAAATAAGAGCTGCAAACAATGCCAAGATAATAAAGTCACATTTGCCTCCAACTCCTCAAGCCAGCACTTTGAAAAGAAAACAATATCAGGCCTTTTATCACAAATACATTTAACACTTTGGTTCATAAAAGTGTCATCAAGAATATCATATTGAAGCTCTAGACATTCATCAGAACACATGTTGCATGCACCAGATGCAATGGCCACCAGATATAACCAACAAATAGACCTGTGGAATTTGTTGTTTAACTAGGGCTATTAATATGAAATTAATATGAAACAAATATAAAGGTATGTTATCAGGCACTCGCAGGAAATAAAGAAGTAGAACTAGGGCTGCTGAGCTTCTGGCTCTTTTGCAGCCAGTACCAAGTTGAAGACTCCTTGGTATTATCTACACTGTAGATCTAGGCTTTTCTGCCACTCCGAAACTTGCTGAGTTGAAGTCATGAGCTGCAGTTTCTTCAGCTTGGCTTGCATTTAAAGGATTGTCACATCTCGTCCTAATCTAGGAGTAAGAAGCGTGTGGCAAACTGTGCATTCCCCACCATCCAAGGGGGCTCTCCAACTATGCAGAGCTAAAATACTGTGCTCTGGTTCTGGGCTCTCCCATGGCATCGTCACACCCTGCCCATCACTGGGTCCATAGTGAGATCCTCCTGCATGCAGTCAACCAGGTCAAAGCCAAAGAATCACATATGGGGCTCAAGTGACTTCTCCAAGCTTAGTGTGCAATGCTGGGTTCTCAACAAGTTTCACCACAGGGGGAATCCCTGGAAGTGTGTGGATGATTTCAAGAGTCAATGAGGGTGTAATTAGCCTCACAGGCAGAGGTTCACTTCCAAATATAGGTATATTGTAGCATTATGCATAGGTGGTGGTCATATAAAGATGATTCCAGATATGCCTCCATGCAGAGACCTGTAGAATGGAATCTGACAACGAATCAGTACAACAGGAAATTAAGGAGAAAGTGAAAACAGGTGACATACCACCAGGAAACAATCAAACTATGTAACCTTACAAGTCTTTGACCAGAACCTACAGAGGAAGGGAAGAGTGGGAGACCAAGGAGAACCTGGATTATAATCGTGGAAGGGTGTGCCTAAAGCAGTGGGGATCTCATGGGAGCTGAAAACGACAAAGTTCTTCATTGAGCAAAAAGTAATAGCAACAACAATGATATAGCAATGTAAAACAGTCTTCCTCATTGATGCTTTATTGTAGTTACAATAAGCACTTCATGTCAACTACTGATTCTTACTGAATTTTTAAAAACGTAATTTAATTTCCCGTTTGTCTTTCAAGATGTTAATAGCCTGTTTTTTTTTAATTCCAAGATCTGTAAAAATGCCATGGACGGCCAAAATGAGTAATGAGGATGTTATTCTTCTATAAAACCACATCTCTGTGGCCTCTAGTGCCTTCCCTATTTGTGTACTAATTGTCCATGACTCACTCCCATAGCGTGTGTGTCCTCCATTATTGGCGATACTTTCAAGGCACCGCTGTCGCATGGAAATGATGAGCTTGCGAATGAAGCATTGGGGCACTGCCTGCCACTGATGCTGAAGTACCAGAAGCAGTTCATGCAGAGTTGCAGGAGATGGCTGATGTTGCTTAACTCGTCGCCCAAGCTCGTCCCAAAGATGTTCTATGGGATTCAAATCAGGACTGTTTGCAGGCCAATCCATTCTATTGACACCCGCTTCTTGCAGGAAAGCATTTACTGCACGAGAACGGTGTGGTCTTGCATTATCATCTTGAAGGACTGCATTGTGCCCAATAACTTGCAGGGCTGGGATGGCAAGAGGCTGTAGAATCTCGTCTTGGTAGCGGTCACCATTCAGATTCCCAATCACATGATAGAGGGGGGGTTCTGTGGAGTAAACTAATGCGTCCCCACATCATCACTGATCCAGCACCATATCGGTTACGTTCGATGACTGCAGCATCACTAAAGCGTTCACCACGACGCCTCCATACTCTGATTCGTCCATCTGTAGGCTCCAAGACAAATCGGGACTCATCCGTGAACATAACGTTAGCCCACTGTGCACGTCGCCACTGCACGTGCTGCATACACCATGCTAAACGAGCTGCTCTGTGGGCAGCAGTCAAGTGTGGTCGAATGGCTGGACGACAAGCACGAAGGTTGGCATCGTGAAGGCAATTCCTAATAGTCTGATCACTGACTACAGTGTTGATAGCATCTCTGAGGAACTGTCTGATAACATTTGCACTTGCAGTTCTCCGTTGCAGTGCTTGCTTCTGAATTAAGCGATCTTCTCGAGGTGTAATGACTCTAGGACGACCTGTGCGTTGCCGTTCCTCGACGATTCCAGTCTGGGCAAAGCGCTGCTGCAGTCTGACAATAACTGAATGAGATACTGCAAGCCTCTGAGCGACATTTCGGACAGTAAGACCTTCCTGCAACCACGCAATGGCTCTTCCTTTATCCACAACACTCAGCTTTCGTCGTTGAGGCATATTGTTGTGCAATGGTTATGCAGCACTTGTGTTGCTTATAAAGACAATTTTGTGAGTACAGCTCAAGACCAACAATATAGTCTCCCACATGCATCACGCATTTTTGGAATAGCAGGTATTTTTGTCATGCTCAGACATCATTAAAAACACCCACATTTTGGCGTCTCAGCAGCATTTTTTTTCAGCGTGCTTGCTGAGCTGAACACTAGCCACACGGTATGCTGGTGGCCCATGCAGCACGTGTTGAATGCTTGTCGTTCGAGAAAAATCAATGTCAGATTAATTGCTTATGAAATATAATTTTTGGGCCATTTTCACCTACTGGTCCTTAACTTCTTTTGAAGGGTATATATATATATATATATATATACCTGTATGGTAATTTCCTATCTTTCGTACCAGTTTGCTCCGCAGTGAATATGTATAGTTAGGTGTTGTTTCGTAGCGATTAGTGATAACATTTTTCCATTCACAACTTTTCCAGCAGAAGCAACCCGATACTACGAGTAAAACCAAAGTTCTTTTCAGGACGCACGCAGCGATCGCAATATAATCAAAATGGTCCGAAATAAACCACACGCCAAAAAGAGGAAGGTTTACACTAGTGCCCTGTATTTCTATATAGAGTGACGTCAACTGAGTCAGAATCGAAAACGAGGCTGAACGACGTGGACGCCATTTTTTGTCGACAATACCTGGGGAATAAGCGTCGAGTACGATTTTTTTTTTTTAAAATTAATGAAGAAAAATATCCCGTTCAACCTCTGATGGGTTATAATTAGGATATATATTGTTTTCAATTCCAAATAATATGAACAACTGCCGATGAGAAAGTGGCATCACATTTGTCAAATCATTGTAAATAGGGACAATCACAATTATGCTAATACGTTAAATAAATAAAACAAACAAAATCAAGAAGAAACTCTGAACAAGAATTATATTAAAATGGAGGGGTGTAAAGGCCTGGTGGTTCCAGTTATATAACTGACTTTAACAGATGTTTAATTGACTTTCATCTGTTAAAAGTCATATGCATTGTAAGAACAGCATCAGACCTTCACATTCCCAGACACTAATATTAACATTTGTTCGTGATAAATATTGTTTGACTATATTATGCAGTTCCCTAGGTCTGTCTATTCTTAACACCTCTTCTATATTTATAAGAATATATATATATATATATATATATATATATATATATATATATATATATATATATATATATATATATATATATATATATATATATATATATATATATATATATAAATATTTATATAATCTATATAATATAAATTATATAATTATTATAATTTTATAATTATATAATTTAAAAATATAAAATGATATCATGTAATAAAATTTTATACTTTTATTATTTTATTAATATTTTTTTAATTATAATAAAATTATATAACATTATATAATAAATTATATATTATTATTATTATATAATAATACAAATTATAATTATATATATATATAACATATAATTGTAAATTTATATAATTTTAAATTATATAATACAAATTATATAATTGTATAATTATAATATATAAAATATCAAAATTATATAATAAAAATTATATAATATAATAAAATTTTATATTTGTTATATTTATTAATATTTATTAATTATAATAACACGATAACAAAATTATATAATAAATTATATAATATTATTATTATTTATTATATAATAATAAAAAATATATATATATATATATATATATATATATATATATATATATATATATATATATAGATATATATACATATTTATATATATATATATATATATATAATTATATAATAAAACTATAATAAAATCTTTGTTGCTAAATAGTGGAATTCTAACGGAATATAAAATTCAACGGAGTATGTGTTAAAAATCCACGCTACTGATTCTTTTCAATAAACCGGTAAGTAAACTAGTTTTCTTCTTTTTGTTTTGTTACTTGAAATACAAATAATAGTACAAATATGTGCTTCTGTATTTCCATATAATTTTATTTCAAATTATTAGCTAACCTAAACGAAAATGCAAATTGGGTCCGAAACTCATGATCGGGTCCATTTTCCTGCAATACGGGTACGACCGAAAATGGCGGCCAAATTTTAGTTGTCGTCACTCTATATATCACTGCCATCAATGGTACCTATACCTTGTAGCGGTATGGCAGCTTGTGTACCCTGACAATCCCCAGAGCTATGCCAGTGGGAGTTTTAATCCTGGTAGGTTCAACCATGCTGGACTGGTCTGCGTGGGTAGGGGTCAGACAAAAGCTGGTACCCTGGTCCTCCAGGTTGGGGGTTTTAGCACAGGGCCGACACCCCTGTCTGTGTAAAAAATCACACACGTTACGGAAACAGCAATAAATGGAAATACTTTGATGCGGGACGGACATCCGGAGTCTCAGGCTCGTATGACTGACAGTGGTGAAAACCGAAAGGAAGCCACTGGCATGAAAACGGATGCCCAGACCGCAAAACACGAAACCAGAATTGGTTTTTGGAATGTCAGAACTATGAACGAGACCATCGCAAGAACAGCTATGCTATGGACCCCCGAGGGAAAGCGAAAGAGAGGCCGACCAAAAACAACTTGGCGGAGAACTGTGGAAGCTGAGATGCAAAGAATGAACCACAGTTGGGGCACTGTACGAAGGATGGCCGCCGACCGAGCAAAGTGGAATCAATTTGTTGCTGCCCTACAAGACGCCACCAGGCGTGATGGCCGCTGACTGCTTTGACGGTTGGCGGTTATGGATCAAAGAAAAGAAGACTCTATACATCAAGGGCACTAGTTTACACCAGCCCACCAGCGCTGAACAAAAGCAAAAACAGCCAGCCGGAAAGAACAGTCGACCCACCTGCAAAAACTATGAAAGAGGTGGAAGAGACAGCTCTTCAGCACAGACAGGTACAAGAGGAAGACACAGAAGATATCGGTGATACCATTTTAGACGCACTACGCAGAATCCAAGACGGAGACGAGTGTCTTAGGCTCTCTCTTCAAGAAGCTGTACTAGAAGTTGTTCCGGACATCCAAGGCAACAAAAGCCATGAGAAGCAAAGAACTAGATATAGTCCGGACGAAACAAGAACTAACAACTACCCAAAAGCTCTGGATCAAGAAAAGGCTCCCTCCGACGGCGAACAGGTGTGTGGTGAACTTCTAAATACAATATCTAAATTAGAATAGAACAGTCTAGTGCATAAAGTCAAAGATAGGATAGTACTACAAATTTTCGGCGAGAATTGTAGTCGTCGCCTACGCCTTCAGCGCATTATTTGATAACGCTTTGGCCGAACCAAAAAGGGTACCCTATTTTTCAAATTCGTCCTTGAGACAAACGTACCACTTTTCCAAGTTCAAAAGAAGTATTTGCCTAAAATACATTGTAGAAGGGAGGGGGACGGATAGATAACCAACGCAAATCACGTCTCACATTGTTTCTAAAAATAAAACCAACTTGCTAGCCTTGCCCTTAGGCGGTTTTCAAATTACGATGTAAACGTTAGAAAATGTGGACACTACGGTCATGAAAACACGCTTAGCTCTTGTTGCGAATGACGTAATTCTCGTGTATTACGAGAGACTCTCGTATTTAGCTTGAAAGTACATGGAAAAAGAATTGAACAGGAGGTAGTTTAAAAATAAACAACTAACATAGAAAAAAAGATGGAATTTTGAACCAAGCCACTTAGCCCCATAAAAATCATATATTCGTGTACCTGAAGACTTGTTGACCAAGAATATATTGTTAGTTATCTAAACAGTCCATTAAATAATCAAATATTGGTAATAATACATAGAGAATCGGAGATACTGTCAGGTCAAGTCATGTCTGCTTAGATTGGATAGCATATTTTTTTTTGGGAAAACAATTAGGTGAAAGAAAGGCTAAGATAGTACGATGAAGTGGATTGGATGAAATTTGAAGGAAGCCGAAATATTATTGGCTAACCTAAATATACAAATCTAGTTGGTAATAGTAACACATAGAGGTTTGAGATATTTAAAAAAAAATAAAGTTTCATTCAAGAAAAGAGATGCTTGGTCTCATTGGCCAAAGCCTTTTACTTTAACAAAATAGTAAGCTGCTCGCTGCCATTTTTTCGAAATATTCTGAGGAACAAGCAGCGATGAGCAGACTTGTGCTTTGTTTTAAACTAAATAACAACAGAAAGCAATCTGAACAGAGGCAGTGATGAAAGTGTGCCATATTCTATTGCCTAATTCATCGTTACTTGTTTATATTTCCTTGATATGTGGTAAGATTGATTTTATTGACTTTTTAATTAAAAAATGATTGTGTGAAAAAAGAAAAGGCCATGTAAAAGATTGTAATTAAATGGTTCCATGGCAGACTTAGGCATAGCCTAGATGTTGCTCCATCATATAAGGGACTATCTAAGAAGTTTAAAACTACAGGACTATATATATTGTAGTGAAATTGACAGAGATACAACGGTAAAATACCTCCAAAGATAACATGTAAGGATAAAAACATAATGCGTAGGCTGCTGATAGTACATGATCGCCCAGACCGCGGGTCATCACCCTCCATAAAAATTGACTTGCTAGACAGGAGGGGAACGGCGGATAAAAAGGAAAAAAATATGACTGGAAAGATTGCGTGAGACTAGAAAGGCTAAGGAGACGCAATTGGGGGGGGGGGAACGGAGAAAAGTCACGTTTCCCAAGTTGACAGCAAGTAAGGAACTCGACAGAAGGGACCTTGGATATGTTACGCCACAGTCATTTATTGGTCGCTTTTGCGATACCAAGCCTTTGATTTGAATTCAGCGGCAGAACGCGGATGTTTGGAATATTACAAAAATTAAAAAGTAACTTTTTCGTAATATTAATGTTAGGAATATAAAAATTAGCTGGCCGGATGGCCCATTCTGAGCAGTGAACTAATATGTTCTTAATTTTACAGACGGATAGATAATATTGAAGATAATGACAAAAGACAGTGTTGTTCACATCAACGACAGACTGTATGGAATAAAAAGTGTCGCTATTTGCACAAAAAAAAACACGACCTCGAGACGCAGGTGTTCAAATCTACTTAGTAGGGAAGCGAAGGGACATTGGTGGGAGCTGTGTCTAAATATAACTTTTAACGACAAAATTTTGGAGGGGAGAGAAAGGTTGGTTCAAAAATCAAGTACGTTTTGAAAAAAACAAGTAGAGACGGACAGACTAACAGATAAACATCCATACTTGACTGAAGCATGACTGAAATGACTTTAGGGTAGGAAATTTGAATTTCAAATAAACCTAGGCAGTGATTGGCCACAGACAATCATTTTATCGGCGCTTAGACGCGCAAGTGGGGCCATTCCTCAATAGTTGTTCGATGATAGACACAGTATTTTAAAGTGTGGTGATTTCCAAATGAAAGAAACTGAAACAAGTTCAGGGACGCCATACTATAGCCAGCAGCTCAGCTGAGTTTTGCTAGCATTTCTGTGTTCTTTATTCATAATCTGGTAAGATTGAAATTATTTCTTTGTATATTTTGAATATTGTTTAATGTTCGAGTGATTTGATACTGCCATATCGAAATCTAGCCTTACAAACAAGTAGGGATTTGCTCTAGACCCCCGCCCAAGTCAGGGTCTAGGGACCAACAATATACATAAACTCCAACAAGGGTTAGGAAAGACAGATCAAGTGTTGAGAATAATGAAACATATTACCTATCCACTTTTAGGGAAGGAAACTAATAAATATTTTTCAGAATCTATAGTCTGGGAGGACCTATCTGATGTAAAACCACCATGGTAAATGTGCTGTTTGGTCAGAGAGATCTGACCTGTCTGTATGATGTGGTTGTTGTGTCCGTGTTGTGTCCAGACGTGGGTAGAGAATAGAATTTTGACACATAGCCAATACTTTGATTGCAGAGCTGTGAGTTTCAGCTGTCAACAAGGCGGTGTCCATTCAGTTGGTGATTTTACTCGAGTGTATCTGTGCAGTACGTTGTGACAGAGACCACTATTATTGCCCGCCAGCACGGAGAGGTGGGACCACCAGATTTCAGCACCAGAGCTACATATGCAAGATGAGTGAGCCTCTGGTCTGCTGGAAGTTCACCAACGCCTTTTAGTTACTAATACCCCATAAAATTCCTGCAATTTACTGGACACTGTGTAGTCAATATAGACAGGTGTGATGAGGCCACCCCAACAGCACAAGCATTAACTATCCTCCCAAGTAGATGACTACTAGAACATTTTAATAAAACTAACTAGTCTAGTACTTATATATGTACACTCTTGCATTTATTATGTAACAGTCCATGCATTTCTTCCATAATTTTTAAATCCTTTTTTTTTAAAAAAAAAGTTCTGGTCAACATAAAACTTGATCCAGAACAAATAAATGTAATATAATTCTATCAAAAATTTTACACACGTGAGTTAGTTCAGTGTATTTTAACATTTGTTAATATTATTAGTCTGCTTAAATATCTGTGGGTGTATCTATAACTATCACACCACATTACATATCATTACCCTAGACAGTTTACGTAGCTACATTCATTAAGAAAAAAAATTGAGTGTGAGGTCGTAGTGGTAGCAAGAAAGGCCTTCTGACAATTCACAACTACATTTTATCTCAGGAGCCTTCACAGCTGGCCTCATACATTACATTTAGTAATATCACCATCATACAATACCATCAAACCCACTACATATATGATGGTCATACAGGAACATTACACCTATCTTATTGCATGAAAAAGATTACTGCAGGAATGACAGAGGCGTAGCATCCATTAGAGAAGAGAAAAGAATACTGGTACAATTTGTTCCATCAAACTAAAGTGGAGAAGCAGAGTTGTCAGAGAGAGCTGACCATGTTCTTTTGTATTGAATGTATGTTTACATGTAAATTAGGAGGAATTAGTTTGATATTAAGACAGAACCATAACTTGCATTGACAGGGGTTCCTGCTGGCACTTGTCTGGTGCTGGTACTCGATGATAGAGAAATTCAGCACGATTTCTAAGAGTCTCTGGTACCTGCTGGTATTAGAGAAGTTCAAGACCAGAGGAGACTGAAGTGTCTGGCCAAACCAACTACAACTGCTGTGATTCCAAGATCCAGATAAGTGCAATATCTGGCCTGGGACAACTTATCACGAATAAAGAAAAATCTCCTGTATAGACAAAAACATTCCTCCAAAAGACTAACATAAACAATCCTAGTGAAAAAGAAGAACATTGGGATGATGATAATCCCCAGCCTGCCTTCTAGTACCAGTAGTAATGTGACAACTTGCCCAATCTTCTCTTCATTTTTATTATTATTTACGTGACATCGTTTTTTCTCATCCTCAATGCATGATCGCAAAGTCCCGGGAATTGTCACTTGCGGAAAATCTCCTAGCGTTCGGTATTTTCTCCTCGCTATTTTTAGATACGACGTCATTGTTGACCAATGACCTCGGTAGCGAGAAATCCGTTTTAATTTAGAACTGCTTGAACTTGGGAGAACCAGTTTAGGCCATTTAGGAAGACATCACGTGACTTTTAACATTATTGATTGGAGCGTCTAAAACGAGGCTAAGGTCACATGATGCACGCTACGGATCACGTGTCCAAGCGGAAATGACCCGCTAAAAGGCGGCAAAGCCAGCATTTTGTCACTTGCCCAGGAACCCTCAAGAAAGCTAGGTCTAAGCCAGATCGGCGAATCCTCGCATTAAAAGCACTGAAGCCACGTGTCTAATTGCGGGTTAGCGTCCATCTTTGAGTAGGTAAGTGAAATCTCGCTAGAATATAATGTGATGAAATGTGTAGTACCTTGCAAAATCGACGCAAGATTGGTATGTTTACTTTATTCATATTTCTGTTGTACGATCACATCCAGCCACATGTGATCGGGTATATTTTATGATCCCACGGGATATGTACATGTTCATAATAATGTATAACGGGAATATATATATATATATATATATATATATATATAGCTATTAATTTCCATATTATTTGATTATTTTCGACCCGACGTTTAGACTAACGGAAATTAATATTAACGATAATGTTGACAGACCGTGACATATATTCATTATAAATTATATGACGATGCGACCAGACATGAAGTGTGTGATAATTTTGTCAGACAATTCTAAAACACGGATGTCCAATTATTTGTTAAATTCATCATAATGACATGACGATTAGGCTAGAGGCACAGAACTAGAATACTGTTGCCGACATTTCTATGATAAAAGTTGGTGGGTTTAACTGACATTTATAATAATTCATCGGGTTAAGCTGACGATAAATCAGTCTAAAGAATTATAATACTGCCACTGGGGCAGAGAAATATAATAAAGGACAGACAGGAGAAACTTGAATTCAAGATTAGACTCTAGACATATATGTTAGAGACTAAAATCTGAGATGACTGGCAGAGGGACGGCTTAGGGAAAGACTGCTTTCTAAAGCTAGAAAATTAATGAAGCCGTCGTATTTGTCTTCAGTCTATGGTGGAGCCTTGCACGACAGTCCAATCTCAGCGCAGAATACGGAGTCGAGCACAGAGAAGGCAAATCCGAACCATTCAAGACCTACCTGGGGCAACGTCAGGAGACCGGAGAACTAACCACACTTCACTATCAGCCGGGGGCTGAAAAGCTAAGTCCACGAAAAAGGGAACTCACTACATCAATGCCTAGTTTAGTCATCCATGATGAAAAACACTTGAATTGTGAGACACATAATACATACAGCAGACACTAATTCCATCGACAATACTATCATTCACCATCTATTCATTTTATTGCAATAAACCAATTGGGTGTATATACTGTACCCCACGCTTTGTTCCTTCCATTAGATGTTGAATATTGTCTATGTTTATCTTCCTTTATAAGGGAGGGGGGGCTCGTAAAATATAATATAAATTAAAGAATAATAATAATAGATAACTGAGAAGGGGACGACGGGAGCGAGAGACCAAATATCTCCTTACAATCTTTTCCAGACCTGTCGAGTTAGGAGAATTTACCCTCTTCGTCACCCTTCGGAAGTGGGAAAACCCAGCAGGGATTCCTTGAGCCAAATCTTCCACATCAGATCTATTATTTCCTCTAAATAATTCTCTTATCCTTTAAACGCTACGTGACAAGTAAATAGAGTAATTAACATCAACTTGAGAATTTGTAACAATGTACTATGGACATATTGTCTGTTGTATGTAAATATCTTTATATATATTTGTAAATATATCTATCCATCTAAATTGATTCTCATTGAACTGTAGTCCTGACCAAAACAACTTTAGGCTCAGGACCAATAAAGTTTAACAAAAGAATTTTTAAATATAAAATTTACCAGCTGGAGTTAGTTGAGTTTATCATAGTAATTAGTATATGTTTGTTTTTGTATTGAGATTCTTTAACACACTCTTACAATACCCTAGACACTTTATGTAGCTTTCAGTCACGCTAGTCAATAAAGAATATAACTTAGAGTGAGAACGTAGGGTGGTAACAAGAAAGGTACTCTGTAACACAGTTGTCCATTGTTTACCTCAGAGACCTTCACAGTTGATCTCACTTAAGTACAACTATACGCACACCATTCTTCTTAACATCAAAACCCACCACAAGGTGCAAGATTCTAGTCCTGACCGGGACCGGAGAAGGAAAGTGGGAACAAAGGCTAGCAAGAAAGGCGACACAGATGCGATAGAGAGGATCGTTAAGATCACGCAGATGTCTGGAGGCGAGGCCTCACTCAGGGCCCTACCACTACCAGATGACAAAGGGATCTGTATCCTCGAGACAATAACTGGCAGGAGAGGCATCTGTAAAGTAAGGAGGCACGAAAAGGGAGTCGTGCTCTCCCTTAACAATACTACAACAACCACTTCACTAATGACCGAACTGGAATCCGGTCCAAAAGAAGTCCAGTTGCCCCACCAGATAAAAGTGGTGGTGGAAAAACACAAGTCTTCAAAGAAGTTTGTCGTAAGAGGGGTGGACACCAGATGGCCCGCAAGCGAGGTTCACAACAACCTACAGACCGAAAACGCAGACGTCAAGATCACGCAGGTCGAAAGGCTAAAAACATGGGACAAGAAAGACACAAACCTGATTGTAATAACCATTGAAGGGTCGACAAGACCTGAGAGACTGACGCTAAACACTACTTCAAAAAGGACAGAGACATATATCCCCCCGGTCATGCAGTGCTTTAACTGCCAGCAGTTTTCACACACAAAGAAAACGTGCAGGAGAGATGCAGTTTGCCGGTATTGTGCGGGTAGCCACCCATATCGCGACTGTCCCAAGGCGAAGGAGGATCAAAATTACAAGGCCATAAATACAAACCGTACCTGTGCAAACTGCCTCGGAAACCATGGGGCAAGATACCGAGGCTGCCCGATGTTCCAGGAAACAACGAGCATATTGAAGGAAGCGGTTTCCAAAAACATCCCCTTCAGAGAGACTAAACACAAAGTGGCTGCGGATGTTGCAGAAAAACAGCGCACGATTGATAGACGATAGTTACACAAGCTGACCGCTGAAGTCAAAGAAATGAAAATGAAACTACAGGACGAAAACAGAAGCAAGCAGACTCCCGAAGATCAAACCGACGGTGGTGAAGACGTAAGAGATATACAGAACGTTAGAGAAATGATGGAAGACATGAAAAGAATTCAGCAGCAGATAGAAGCAGATGTCAAAAAGCTGACAGAGCTGAAAGAAGAAAACACAGAAATCCTCAAGAGAATCGAAGCAGAACGAATAGCCATTGAGGAATTTACATCAAACAACACGCGAGAAACTAAAACGAACAACCAAACAGAAGAAGAAATCATCGAGGAAACGCTAGAAAAGCTACTCCCAGCAATAATAGAAAAAGCACTATTACAGATACAGGAGAAAAGGAAGACAAAAGAAACAGAAACTAAGAGCGTAAAAACACACAAAACCAAACAAGCCAGATAGTGAGGCAGGATATGAAAAACACCATGAACACGCCACGGCACCACGAACAGACAAGCAACGAAGATGTATCCAGACAGTCAGCTAGTGGTCCTTTTTAGGACCAGTCCTTTTCAGGACTAACAACCGGCTAGCACCGAAGAAACTAAACGCACAATATACCCCATCTATAACCAATTTTCAGGTTGAACAGGGTATAACAGCAACATAGCAGACAAACGAACGAACAACGAACGTAGCGCTTAGGGTTAGGATTATTATTATTTTTTTTAAATACCCCTTCTGGGGCTCAAAGTGAGGTCTATTGACTTTATTGGGTAGAAAGTGTGAATTGTCCTAACTGCTACGAAACAACACCTAACTACATATATTCACTGCGGACCAAAAAGGTACGAAAGATAGGAAATTACCATATATATATATATATATATATATATATATATATATATATATATATATATATATATACATTATATATATATATATATATATATATATATATATGGGAGCCGCGCTGGTGTAATGGCTTCGGCGTTGTACTGGCGACCAGGTGTTCATGGTTCAAACCCGGGCGTCGGCGTTTGAAGAAATGTTTACGGCCGGAAATTTGACTGAACAGCCTGAACGGCTCCTGTGATAAACCCTCTGTGGATGGGAAGGAGCGAAGCTCCTGACCGGGTTGGAAGGAAAGTCCTCAGGTTCCCCAGCCTCGCAATGACATGTCATTGGGCCGAAGGGCTGAAAGCCTAAGTGCCGCTGGTTAAGGGAATATATATATATATATATATATATATATATATATATATATATATATATATATATATATATATATATATATTATGATACTATAAAAAGCAGACCAAAAATAGACTGCCAAAAAATAAAAGCCAGATGTTACCATAACGTTATCACAAAGAAAAATCGCGGTCAGATGGAAATAGAAGAGAAAATCTCCTTGCAAATATACTGCGCATTACATCACAAATGTGTAATACTACTAATACAGTGTGTTTTATGATTGTGTGTTTGGGTGAAATTTTTCCCGTCATTTTCATTTTCCTTGACCTAGGAATGTTGTTTACAATAATAAAAAATAATAACAATAGAAACAGCCAAAGGGACGAGTTAATCATCGCAATATGTTTGGCGTAGTGATATCCTAATTATAAAGAAAAACACAATTTACATAATAATATGTTTAAGATAAAATATACCATAATATTTTTATTTATGTAAATATTTTCAATAAATATTTGCTTCTTACTTCATGAAACAAATAATTTTTCACCTCTGCTGAATCATTTTTCTCGGTACTAATTGTCTTTAGTCTTTGCTTCCGGCGGTTCATGCGCAATTAGCGTAATCTAACGTAAATGTTGTATTGATTGCAAACCAAGGACGTGCATTTTGCCAAGGTTTGTAGCAAAATGGAGTACTTCTCGTTTCTAGATACATTTGTCATGTATATAAATGGACTGTATTCTGTTGCAAAGTTAAAAAAGTAAATTTGGATTTATGCGTGCAACTAGAAGTTGCCTGTATTATAACGTAAATTCAAGTTCTTAAGGAAACTAGAACGCTTGATTTCCAGTATGACACAATTAATGTTGTCATTGTATGCGTTCTCTTGACAGTGTTCATAGTAATTTGTAAAGAAAATATAAATATATTACAGTAAAGCAACTAAATCTGATTTGCTTTGTAGAATTGGATATATTGCATACAGAGAGAAAACGTTTTTCTCTGAATATCAGAGAAGCTCCTCTTGCAGTGATGGTGACATTTTATTTAATTAACTTGTTATTACGTGCACAATCAGAAATTAATTGCCTCTTATGACATTCCTGAGACTGAAGTGGTATTTTGTGCTGCATAGTGACAGGTAAAAAATCTTTACATATTCCTGTTCACACACCACATTGAGTCACTTGGGGGCCTAACTCCATTCATATGAATAATGCTTGCAGTAAATGGGGGTATGAAAGGATACAGTATACATGATGAGAGAGAGAGAGGAAGGGCAGAATTGTGACCGTATGGCCTACTACGTTCCCCCTTAGCACCAAGTAGTGCTACCACCATTGACTATAGTAAAAGTACTTAAGCTAGACTTATAATTGAGTACTTGAACAAAACTAGTTAGTAAACAGACACTAGTCATAACCCAATGACATCATTGCAGAAAAGGTCTGAATATATGGGTGCGGTATAAACCCCCTGTTCTTACCTTGGTTCCTACGTTGTGAAACAGAATATTCATAGTATTCAAGATGCCTACTACCAACCAGTGGTCACAGCGAACCAGCGCTGTCCTCTGCAACATATTATTGTGGTTCCTCAGCCCTTCTGGCTTTGATACCAATGTAAGTACCCTGAACATTTCGTTTTTCTCACAATATTATTTTAGTTAGGTGTCCACAGCAAAGACATGCCAGATTCCACCTCCTGGAGGCAATAGCCTTTTTCCATCGAGGCTAAAGCTGGCAATATACAAGTACATGTATCAAATAAAGGAACGTTCTTATGAAACTTAGGACTTGTTGTAATTACTGCCATTGGACATTTGGTTGAACTGTTTACAGTTGGTTTATTTAAGCACCATATACAATCATAATGCCAGCCATACTACCTCACGACATAAAAACAAAGGACTTGGGTTTTCCTTAAACTTCTGAAAATATCAACTCTTGCGAATAGCGAGTATCTTACAGAAGGTCAAATATAAAAGAACGTTAAAGTTATATCCCTTGACTAATAAAAGGTTAAAGGTTCTTGCCCTTTGGTACAGTCACTGCACTGGTCGTACTGCCACAGAATGTCAGACGGGCCTTCGTGCCCAATTCTTAACCCTTTGAAAATAAAGTTTGTTCGTTCGTTAATAGCCTTTCAGGCTGTTTGCACATATATAGGGACAACATACCAGGTCTTTAATACACTTCTAGGAGGTTGAAATGAAGAACAGTGGAACATGTTCTTTGATGCCATCAAAATAAATCATTCATGTTGTTAGGGTTAAGTTTAAGATTCCCAACCCTAATTCTAACCCCTTTTTACTGCATCTCTGAATTCTTTTTAAGACCATATTGAACTGACGGCCCACTTTGCTTCATGTCAACCCTTTTAGGAATTCATACATTTCTTCAAATAAGCTGGATAACTTGCTGACATTTCCATAAATTATGTAGATGTATTCTAAAACTTAATCCAACATGACAGCCAAACTTACTTGTTCATGACCGGTGTAATACTGAAGTTTATTGTCTATGTATTTGAAGGAACTTTTAAAGTAAATTGTAAAAATATAATTTTGGGGACAGCTATTGCAAAAGCACAATGGATGCTGGATGCTACCTTTACAGGCTATATTCTTGTGAGCGAATAGCTTGTGGGCCTGCCCATATGCAGTTATGTGCACATATGTGCTCTTTGGCTATTTGAACATGAGTAAAATCATTTCAGTTTGGTAGTTTACTTAACTTGGCAAGTGTTATCATGTATTGATTATTTGATAATACTAGACAAGCAGGTACATGGTTTTATTGCCTGTTGTGAAATTCTTCAAAGTATGCAGGGCTTGATGTTATTGCTATTATTATTGACTTAGAGCTGAAAACTACTTGTAGAGTCAAACTGTAAGGTAAAGGTAGTCCCATAGCAGATACTGCCATAGGGGAGTGAAGTGTTAGAGACTTCACCATACAAAGTCGAGCATCTAGTAAAATAACTAAAACCATCAGCGGCAAACGGGGTGCAAACAATATTACATTAGTAAGAGATACGCAAGGAAATCTCATCGCCACAGCACAGGGGCAGGAAACAAGATGGGCAGAGCACTTCAGGGAAGCACTGAATAAGGAACCACGAGAGACGCAGCTGAATGACGTTAATATACGAGGGGTGTTCAGAAAGTAATGCACCACATCGTTTTTCTCAGGAGCTGTTTATTCAAAAAGCATGAAATTTATACACAGTATACATGGATATGTCATGTAAACATCGGTATTATTCAACATAATCCCCATCAACTTGTACGGCTTTATGCCAGCGCGAAACAAGTGCATGTATTCCTAGCCCGTACCAGATTTTGTCTTGATCATGTAGCCATTTCTTCGCTGCATGAATCACTCCTTCATCATCTTCAAACCTTATCCCACGGAGTGCATCTTTAAGTGGACCAAATAGATTAAAATCAGAGGGTGCCAAATCCGGACTTTAGGGTGGATGGGGTAGTACAGTCCAACCCAATTTGGTGATTGCTTCCCGTGTTGCCAGACTTGTGTGAGGTCGCGCATTGTCATGAATGAGAAGCAGGTCTGCTGGATTCTTGTGCGGCCGAACTCTGCGAAAACGTTGATTGAGTTTTTTCAATGTCTTAATGTAAGCTTGCGAATTGATTGTCTCTCCTCTTAGCATAACGTCCACAAGAATCACACCTTCAATGTCCCAAAAGACAGTGATCATGACCTTTCCAGCTGAAGGAATTGTCTTGAATTTCTTTCTTTGTGGTGATTGCGGATGATGCCACTCCATTGACTGTCTTTTTGTCTCTGGTTCAAAATGATGTGCCCAGGTTTCGTCACCTGTAACGATCTTAGCCAAAAAGTTCTCTCCATCAGCATTGAAACGGTCCAACAATTCAGAAGAATTTGCTTTCCTTTGCAATCGGTGGTCATTTGTGAGACTTTGATGAACCCATCTTGTGCAAACCTTAAAAAATCCGAGAGTTTTTATAACTGCATTTGCACTACCAATGCTGACTGACAGCTGTAAGGCCAATTGTTGAGTAGTGATTCGCCAATCAGTAAGAATAATGCCCTCAGCGCATTTCAACATTTCTGCGTTGGTGGCTGTGGCAGGACGTCCAAAGCGCGGCCGATCAAGCAGCTCCGTATCTCCACTTCCTGATTCTTTGATTCTCTGAACCCAGCGGCTGACTGTACTCCTGTCGACTGCAAAACTTCCATACACATCACATAGACGCTTGTGAATGTTCACAACAGTTTCCTTCTCTGCAACGAGAAATTTTTTCACAATTCGCTGCTTATAACGCAAGTTGCTAACATGCTCCATTTCAACGGTCTAGGGCAGCCGTATTATTTGGCCGGTTGTGGTGCAATTTGGTGCACACAATTGGCACATGCCATGTTTGAAGAGTGCAAAATTTCATGCTGCTATCTTCATTATTAGCTGAGAAAAACAATGTGGTGCATTACTTTCTGAATGCCCCTCGTACATTCCACGAAGGGAAGTCACAGCTTTCAAAAGGTTAAAAAATGGGAATAAATGTCAAATTGCCCAAGAAGGGCGACCTTGCAGACTGCAACAACTGGAGAGAAATTACCCTCCTCTCAGTTCTCAGTAAAATACTAGGCAGGAGAATTAGCCAGAGAATTTCAAAAGCAGTAGACCATAAACTGAGGAAAGAACAAGCAGGATTAAGAAAGAACTGAAGATGTGCAGATCATATATTCACCCTCAGGAACAGTGCTCAGAATGGCAGAGACAGCTATACATTAACTTTGTTGATGTTGAAAAGGCTTTTGACAGCATAACCAGGGACAGCCTATGGAAAATACTGAGACCTTATGAAATTCCCAGCTGCATTGTTTCCATTATCAAAAGCCTCTATTCTAACTTTACATGTAGTGTTGGGCAGAGCAACCTAACTTTTGAGGTGAAGACAGGAGTACGACAGGGATGCCACTTATCAACCACTTTATTTTTGATAGTCATAGACTGGGTGATGTATCAGGCATGAGAGGACAGTCCGAGAAGAATAAGATGGGCAACATTTTCTACACTGGAAAATCTGAAATATGCAGATGACATTGCACTATTTGCACATTCACATGAACACATCCAAGAAAAAACAGATAGTCTGAATAAGTATAGCCAGCAGGTGGGTCTGAACATCAATCTAAAGAAGGCAGGTCATGACACTCTATGTGGGCAGTCCTGAGCCCATAACAGTAAGGAACCAGAAGGTGGAGCAGACACATTTACATACCTAGGATGCATAGTAACACCAGATGGTGGAATAAGCAAAACCATCAACAACAGAATGAATAAAGCGAAAAGAACCTTGCTAGTCTAAACAACATCTGAAAGTCCTCTCAGTACAGCAGAAACACCAAATTAAGATTATATGAGAGCTGTGTACTTTCTGTGCTTCTCTATAGTGCAGAATGCTAGAGAGTAAACAGATAAGAAAATGTCAAAATTGTCCTTTTTCCACACAATCTGTATAAGGAAAATTCTCCTAATATTTTGGCCGAATACCATCACCAACCAAGAACTTCTTACTCGGAGCAACCAAGAGGACATGCACACCATCATAGCTGGCAGACGCTGGAGTTGAGTTGGCCACATCCTCAGAAGAGACCTGTAACCGCATATTTTAGCAGTAACCTCTTCTGTATTGGTTCCAACTTGACTGTAAACCACCAACTGATACAAACTAGATTTGCTGATGGTTCTGTCTGAATGTTATATGCATAACGTTAGTGTTATTAATGTTATTAAGGCCTTTGAAACCACCGCTGATAACGGCGCTAAGTCTAAATGTTATATAATCTGTTTACACCCACTGTTGCGAGTGTAGTGGTTTGGTCTATATCATCGCCACACAGGCTAATTCAATATATGTGTGCTGCTGTCCTGTCACTGTGTCTGGAATGTTGACCTGGGTGTGTGTTGATATGTTCGCACACCACGATACGTACATAAGAGTACATGCAGGAGTCAAAAAGGGTTGCAAACGTCTAGAACAGTTCGATACTGTTTATTCCGTACAACACAGACACGTTGACATAAATGACACACATTCGACAGCAAAAACACGAATCATATAATTTCCACATTGCATTAAATATATATAATACGGCCTGTCCACATCCTGGCCTAAACAGTACTTCAATACTCAATAAAGCCTGCATCACACGGCAGCTATAATAATCTTCATATGGCCTAAACAAATCTTCAATACTCAATAAAGCCTGCACCACACGGCAGCTATAATAATCTTCATATGGCCTAAACAGTACTTCATTACTCCATAAAGCCTGCAACACACGGCAGCTATAATAATCTTCATATGGCCTAAACAGTACTTCATTACTCCATAAAGCCTGCAACACACGGCAGCTATAATAATCTTCATATGGCCTAAACAGTACTTCATTACTCCATAAAGCCTGCAACACACGGCAGCTATAATAATCTTCATATGGCCTAAACAGTATTTCATTACTCCATAAAGCCTGCAACACACGGCAGCTATAATAATCTTCATATGGCCTAAACAGTACTTCATTACTCCATAAAGCCTGCAACACACGGCAGCTCTAATAATCTTCATATGGCCTAAACAGTACTCCAATACTCACTAAAGCCTGCATCACACGGCAGCTATAATAATCTTCATATCGCCTAAACAAATCTTCACTGCAGTTTATCACATAGGCTGTACACACAGCGAAATATATAAGTCGACATTTTCTCAAATCCTACGTAGGCATACATTATCCAAAAACACTGGGACTCGACCTACACGGTCCACGCCCAAAAAAAAACTCTTTAATCACACACTAGTCCCGCCAAAAAACCCGTCACGAGATTCGGCTGTCTTGAACACCGCTCTCGATAACATATGCAAACAGTACAGAATAAATACATTAAACAGCGTTCACACGCTTATCTGTACTCTGTCACCCGAAAAATAGGAAAAGATAATTCTATCCTAAAGTCAAACAAGTATCTGCTTAATCAAGCGTTGCAACTCGAAATTTAATTTGTCTAAAAAACCATTCTAAAGATTACTTCCCCTTCCATAAGTTCCACTTGCAACAGTTACCACCCTCTCCGGGAAAAAAAATGATTCTATCATTTTTTTTTGAAAAAATTAACTCCCAAAAACAAAAAAATTTAGAAGACAATTAAGCTCTAACGTATGCCTACAAAAATATCTTATTTTAAATCAAATTATATCTACAACAAATATCAGCATTAAAGTGTAAAGTAGCAATTAAAGCATACAGTATAATCAGCTAAGTATAAAAAGTAATTAGTTAAATATACAAATATGATCGGTTCCAAAATTAAGTTACGTATATTTAGTACAAACCAAACTAACAACAACCGATCGAAAGAGAAAACACAAGATCAATCAAAAGAAGAATGATCTGTAAAAAAGGAAAGTAAGAACTCAACAATACCATATACTCATAATTAAGTTGGACAATTACATGTAAAATAAATACAACTGTCAAAAGTAGATATGTTATATCAAGTCATATAACCACTTCAACAATACAAAGAATAGAAGTATAAGTGTTGAAAGAAGACAAAGTATACAAGAGAATCAAGTAACACGAAGATGAGGTACGAAAGTATAAACAAGATATGAAATCCATACCGAAAAGACAACAGAAAAGAAGGAATGAAATGAAGAATAGTTACCAAAGACAGATAGAAAGTAAAGGCACAAACGCAGAGAAAGTCAATAACAATACATACTAATAACTGTATTGATCAGATAACCTATTCAAAAATAAATATATAAACATGAACGAAAGGCACAACACAAAATATCAAAGTATATCTATACTAACACCATCAAAAAATAATTTATAACTAAACAAAACCTAATAAGTAATTTAACCAAGTTACAAGAGTTATACAAAACTAAAATAAATAAATTATAGGCATGGAACAAACAAGTAATAGCATTGCTATAACTAATACGACCAATGCACAATCAAGCGCTAAAAATAAAAAATACAGTGGGGGGGTGGGGGGGGTTCTAAGGAGACGCAATTGGGGGGGTAGTAAATAAGGAACGTGGTGGGGGGGGGGGGGGGGAAAACGGAGAAAAGTCACGTTTCCCAAGTTGACATAAAAAGTAAGCAACTCGACAGAAGGGACCTTGGATATGTTACGCCACAGTCATTTATTGGTCGCTTTTGCGATACCAAGCCTTTGATTTGAATTCAGCGGCAGAACGCAGAGGTTTGGAATATTACAAAAATTAAAAAGTAACTTTTTTGTAATATTAATGTTAGGAATATAAAAATTAGCTGGCCGGATGGCCCATTCTGAGCAGTGAACTAATATGTTCTTAATTTTACAGACGGATAGATAATATTGAAGATAATGACAAAAGACAGTGTTGTTCACATCAGCGACAGACTAACAGATAAACATCCATACTTGACTGAAGCATGACTGAAATGACTTTAGGGTAGGAAATTTGAATTTGAAATAAACCTAGGCAGTGATTGGCCACAGACAATCATTTTATCGGCGCTCAGACGCGCAAGTGGGGCCATTCCTCAATAGTTGTTCGATGATAGACACAGTATTTTAAAGTGTGGTGATTTCCAAATGAAAGAAAGTGAAATAAGTTCAGGGACGCCATACTATAGCCAGCAGCTCAGCTGAGTTTTGCTAGCATTTCTGTGTTCTTTATTCATAATCTGGTAAGATTGAAATTATTTCTTTGTATATTTTGAATATTGTTTAATGTTCGAGTGATTTGATACTGCCATATCATAATCTAGCCTTACAAACAAGTAGGGATTTGCTCTAGACCCCCCGCCCAAGTCAGGGTCTAGGGACCAACAATATACATAAACTCCAGCAAGGGTCAGGAAAGACAGATCAAGTGTTGAGAATAATGAAACATATTACCTATCCACTTTTAGGGAAGGAAACTAATAAATATTTTTCAGAATCTATAGTCTGGGAGGACCTATCTGATGTAAAACCACCATGGTAAATGTGCTGTTTGGTCAGAGAGATCTGACCTGTCTGTATGATGTGGTTGTTGTGTCCGTGTTGTGTCCAGACGTGGGTAGAGAATAGAATTTTGACACATAGCCAATACTTTGATTGCAGAGCTGTGAGTTTCAGTTGTCAACAAGGCGGTGTCCATTCAGTTGGTGATTTTACTCGAGTGTATCTGTGCAGTACGTTGTGACAGAGACCACTATTATTGCCCGCCAGCACGGAGAGGTGGGACCACCAGATTTCAGCACCAGAGCTACATATGCAAGTTGAGTGAGCCTCTGGTCTGCTGGAAGTTCACCAACGCCTTTTAGTTACTAATACCCCATAAAATTCCAGTAAATTTACTGGACACTGTGTAGTCAATATAGACAGGTGTGATGAGGCCACCCCAACAGCACAAGCATTAACTATCCTCCCAAGTAGATGACTACTAGAACATTTTAATAAAACTAACTAGTCTAGTACTTATATATGTACACTCTTGCATTTATTATGTAACATTCCATGCATTTCTTTCATAATTTTTAAATCCTTTTTTTTTTAAAAAAAAGTTCTGGTCAACATAAAACTTGATCCAGAACAAATAAATGTAATATAATTCTATCAAAAATTTTACACTCTTGAGTTAGTTCAGTGTATTATAATATTTGTTAAATATTATTAGTCTGCTTAAATATCTGTGGGTGTATCTATAACTATCACACCACATTACATATCATTACCCTAGACATTTTACATAGCTACATTCATTAAAAAAAAAAATTGAGTGTGAGGTCGTAGTGGTAGCAAGAAAGGCCTTCTGACAATTCACAACTACATTTTATCTCAGGAGCCTTCACAGCTGGCCTCATACATTACATTTAGTAATATCACCATCATACAATACCATCAAACCCACTACATACATTGGGGTCTTGTCCAGGGATAATTAGCCCAACAGTAATATTAGGATCTCCTGGTTGGAGAAATAAAATTAGGGGAAAAAAATTGTGAAATTCCCTTTAAAATTAAAAGTGTCCCTGCAGATAAAAGTTGGTGAATCTTCACAGCCAGTGATAATTAATTAGTTAACTGGTTAGTTAGAATTAGTTAGACTATAGTCATAAGAAGTACTTAGTGTATTTACTGGTTAGAGATTTAGCTTGTATATTATTATATTGTCTGAAAAGTATGGCGGAGCTAGCAAAATTCCGATCAGCTGCTGTGCTGACCGCAAAGGAGATGGGAATGGATGGTCAGATTTTAATTCAATATGTAACGGCTGAATGTGATAAATATATTGAAAGGGAAGATAGAAGGTTGCAAAGGGAGCACGAATTACGACTAAGGGAGCTGGAATTACAAGGCCCGGCTCCTGAAAATGGTGCCAGCCCTTTTGCCTCAGATGCTACGCCCAGTCTGGGAGCCTCAAACTCAGCTATGGGGTTTCATTTAGACCATTTTGTTGAAAAAGACGATGACATAGAGGGGTACCTAGGACGTTTTGAGTTATTAGCTACTACATATGGGTTAGAGAGAGAGAGGTGGAGTTTAAAGCTATCACAGGGATTGAGAGGTACTTCTTATGAAGTATTTGCCAAAATGAACAGGGAAGACCAAGACAATTATGACATGTTAAAGCAGGCTTTGTTATTAAGGTACGAGAAGAATGGTGAATTTTATCGTAAGAAATTTAGAAAATGCCAAAACTGTTGTCTGGGGAGGACATACCACCAATTCTCCTGCTGCATAGACTAGAAAACCTATTTGGAGAAATGGAACGGCTCAGGGGAAGAACCCAAGATCTTTAAAGAAAAATGATCTTGATTGAGCAACTTGAGAGAGTCAATGGCTCCAGCTACATGAGAAGTCTTAATTTCTTCATGGGAAACTAAGTTGCAGAGAAGATATTGTGGGGCGAAATTATTAAAAAATGTTTGCTGATGAGACCACCCCTCAGGCAGCATACAGGGCAGAAGGTAAGTGAGTTGCTTAAAAAAGACAGCAAAGTAGCACAGATCTTTAAAAAAGCTCCACCAGCAATTATAATAAAATTTGATGGAATAGAGAGCAGGGAAATAAAGGTTATTCAGTGGTACAGAAAACATGCTGATGCGCGGCAAGATAATGACTATCGCTCCAGGAAACGTCCCACAGATCACATGACCAAAAGCTTCAATGAAGGAAGAAAACCGTTGTTGATCCCAAATTGGAGTATAAAAGATGGTGTAAATGTTTGCTTGAAAGGATATGATAATTTGCGTAACAACCGGAATTTTGTAGACAGGAATCCCTTCAACCAACAATTTTTGCAATGAAGAATCGGGGCACGCGAAGTTGATTACAATGGTTATATATTCTACATGGACACCCAGGATCCTTATCAATACCCCACATGATTGTGTTTTAGGATGTTAATATCTGTTAATTGGGGTCATCGCACCCCTTTAAGGTGCCTTTATGATAGTGAGGTCGTGAATTTATGATCTAGTTTGTGAAGGTCGCTAGGTCTATCTTAGTGTGGGAACCCCAATTTTCCGTCCTTACCACAGAAGAAACAGTATGGGAAAAACTTATAGCGGGGACATAAGGGAACATACCCACACTTGGGACAATTATCCATCGCATGACACGAATCAATTCGGTGATGCATTAACTCGATGGTGGAAGTGTTATATCCTGAGATTGCAAGTGAGCAACTGACTGTGAAGTGGTATACCTAGCGTACCTCTCGGTGCTTGTGGCGTGTAGTTGATACGAGGCTATTGGGGCCACATCCCTACATACGAACACCTATGAAATCAATGGCGACAGTGCAGGACCAGGTTCACAGAAAAGACTAAGAGAAGAAGGTTGAACCTATAAATTTGCTCCATTCCAGAGAGAACGATGAGGAAGGGCACGCAGCGAAAGAGGACCTAAGGACCACATACTACAAGCCCTTTTACTAAAAAGATTTGACGCAGAGTAGCATAGACATTACCACCCACCGAGCAAAGGCGGGAAATTTTTCTATGCAATTAAACAAATCCTCTTATACAGGGAAGGCCGGAACTGGAACAAATGGTCCACAAACCAGCTGGTTTCTTCCGCACATCATATAGAGATAAAGTGATGGAATAATCGGGCATGTGCGATTTCCCCTTCATTGGTCACATGGAGGATCAGCGCCACAGGGACAGAGTTTCGTAGAGATTGTTCAATTACTTATGGCCTAGGCATAACGGCGACGGATATAAAAAGCTATATCAAATCACTGCCCACAGATTGTCCAAAGGCGATTGATCTCCACAAGCATAGCTCGAGCTGCATCCATGGCAAACGCTCTAGGGGAAATTTGACCATGAGTGGTAAACACCTTTTGACGAGTGTCTGCACGTGTATATTGTACGGACACCCTCTCCACATCGGACCAAGAGGGAGGAACAGTTACAACCTTACTTCTGGGTGGACACTTGTTCTAAATGGGTGGGGATAGCGTTCAGCCCTGCCATCAATTGATATCAAAAACATTAAGCAGAGCAACTACTTACAATTATTTACCCGAATTAGAAATCCCGCATCAATCTTGGAACGGATAATAGGTTCTCAGTTCAAGGGGAAACTAACGGAATAAATTTATTAAGCTATTTCACAAGCCAACACTTTCAATGTAAGTCCCCGTTACCATCCCACAAGGGAACGGCGCCAGGTAGAGAGGTTCAACGGGACTCTCATTTCTATCCTGAGAAAAGCTTGCACGACGAAAAACCGATCAGTGGGATCAAATTCCTGCCCGCCGCCATAATTGTTTGTCGTACCAGGAGGTACCACATAGTTCAACCTGGGATGGCATCCGCACTCTGGGCTATTATGGGAGGCCAATAAAAAAGTCCATTATAGAATCCTCTGTTTAAGGACCTTGACAGATGAAAAAGCGGAAGAGACGTTTACCATACCATCATCTTACAATA
>JAMPIV010015359.1:0-25183 GCA_024509875.1 Oreohelix idahoensis
GACTAGAATCTAACCAGGCCAGGAAGCAGACAGCCGATAGGATAGTCTAGAGCTCTCTCTTGCAAACCTCTACACCTCACGGTAGAACGGGAACGACTAAGTAAGTTAGTAAGATTCCTGTATACACACATTGGGATTCTCGCCGGTAGTATGGAGTTCTTGAACTGTGCTGAGATCCTCCTTGTGTGATCTAATGGAGGAGATCAGAGTTGTCCGTGCGCAATGAAGTTAGTCCTTAATACCCAAACCAAACCTTTAATATTTCCACTGCACCCGGTCTCTTTGCCAGAAGCCCGCACCAAGTATTCACATTTTCTTAGATGGATGGTTTATGTGGCGATTTGTTTGAGATGATGAGGTAGTCAGCTCATGTTGGACAACCTCATGTTGGACAACCTCATGTTGGACAACTTCATGTTGGATAACCTCATGTTGGACAACCTCATGTTGGACAACCTCATGTTGGACAACCTCATGTTGGACAGCCTCATGTTGGACAACCTCATGTTGGACAACCTCATGTTGGACAACCTCATGTTAGGACATGCCCGAGGAAGCCACAGTTCTACCCTTTGTTTGTCTCATTAGATCCTCTTGGGAACTACAAGAAATAACACTGCTACTAAATCTTTGATATCTGTTTTTGTTGTTGTCCGCTGCATTAGTTTTCACTTTCCGCGAAGAGAAGCAGACGTAGACAGAACAACAACTGAAGAAGAGAATTGCTGACATTCAAATGACGATTAAGATATGGAAAGACCTTGAAGTGATGGCGCGCGACACTATCACTTGGTGCACGTTTGTTAAAAGCTTATCCTCCTTTAGGAGATGAATAATAGTCATCATCATCATCATCATCGTCACCTTTAGCTCGCCTAGGAGTATAGTCCTTCAACAAACTTATGCCAAGTCTTCCTGTCCCGTGCCTTCACCTCAAGGTCTTTACCTGTCCTCTTCATCTCCTTCATACCTGTCTCAAGTTCTCTTCTCCATGTGTTATGTCGGCTTCCTCTACCTCTCGTACATCGGGGATTTCAGAGCACGGACTGCCTTGTAACGCTATCAGCAGATATCCTCAATTTGTGTCCAGCGACTTCTTCTCATCTCTTGTTCATATCGCGCTTGTAGATGAAGGATACTGATTATTAATGATGTTCATTATCACAGCCCTGTGTTTCTTGTCTTCGTTTTCAGTTTGATTTTCACTGATGACAAGTAGTTAGAAATGTTCCTGTTGTTATAGCAACCAACCAGTACACTCTAGCTCCCCAAGGAGCATAGACCTTCAACAAACACATGCCACGTTCGCCTGTCACGTGCTTTCTGCTCGTTCTTTCCATGTCTTTCCTCATCATTTTTATTTCTGTCTTTATTACTCTTCTCCATATTTGTTGGGGGGTCTACTTCTGCCTCTCGTGATATTTCATTGCACCTACTTAAAACTAGCGCCCATACTACTATTACATTACACGTCTGCGGTAGATTTTACTGTAGTCCATGTTTACTTACTTTGTGTTCAGCCTAACTAGTTTTTTTTTTGTCCCACAATACCTAAAGAGGCCAACGCGCAAGTTAAACTCATTCTTTATGTTAAAAAGAAGCGGTCCACTTTCAAAGGGGCATGTTATAAGAAGAATAAATCTGGAATATATCGTGACGACAGGAACACTTGAAGGAAAAAGTGATCGAGGATGACAAAAAGAGAGAAGATACTGGGCAGTTTGACATAATGGCACGGAAAGAAGTCAAGAACAGAACTAATAAATACAACTTGAGACAGGAAGTTGTGGAGTGACATGATCGCATGCGCCACCAGGCTTACTATTTGAAGAAGAAGATACATGTTGTCTCATAATTCACATATCTACCATTTTCTTTCCTTTGTAACATTAATAATTGACATCACTACCTGTCTTAGACATTGTCAATGACTGACACATCGATTCTTTTTGTTTATCGTTCTCACAGGAACTGGCTTCTACAACTGCTGGAGAGAAATCCTCAAAAAAGGCTGACAGTCTTAGGGTGTCTGGTCAGATTGAGACGAGATGGCGTGTACCGCTATGTTATTGACAGAAGCTAGAATTATCTGCTGACAGCGACGTTGCATGGCTCCCTTTAATTGTTATATGTGCTGAATACTGTGTTTGTTTTTGAACATATAGTTCTGATGTTCGTTTTAGTTCATTGTAAACCTGTTTCCCTTTGTGTGAGATTTCTTGTAATCCCTATTTGTTATATTTTTTTAAAATTTATTTAATATCTGTAATTAAGACCACAGCAGTTTGTCTTCGTTTTAATGGACTTGTTTGACTCGTTTTCTCCACTACACTACTTTTTTCGGTTACTGATATACTGTTGTGATGACGTAGTATCTTTTTGTTGTTTCTGGTTTCTCTTATTATTTTTAAATACATTTATTTTATAGCATGATCAGAGCAGGCCTTGGAGTATTTAATGTCGGTCCAGTCAATTCTGTGTCAGTCCAGTAAATTTAATGTCTGTCCAGATAATTTTGTTTCTGCCCAGTCAATGTTGTGTCTGTCCAGTCAATTCTGTGTCTGTTCAGTCAATTTTGTATCTGTCCGGTCATGTTTATGTCTGTTCAAGGCGTAGAAAAGGTGTTCAAATTTGAAATGGCGAGACATCCTTCGTATACAAATTGTTTTAATGAAACGTCGGTAATAAAGAATTTAAAAATCTCGCCAACTTTTCGGGAAAATACAGAAAAGGTGAGCATTGCACAAATACAGCTAAATTGAAGACCCATTAGAAGAGCACGAATACCTTAACATTATTTTCGTGGTGCACTGACCAACGACCATAACTCATGATAAGTCCAGCTTAAAAATCAGTCAGGTACTCATCAACAGCAGGATCTTCATTTATTGTGTCCTTTCAAACTTCAGCGTCTTCATTTCGCCAGGTAGGGTAGCCTGTTTCCTTCCTCGCTGTCTTTTCCTTCCCTAACTCACGAACAGAGTCAGGTACCCATTTACAGTTGCGTAGACTCGAGCGTGACGTCAACATATTTCGCGCCCAATACATTCGTGGTGAAAGACCATCGCTCTAACCACTTTGTAAATCGAACACTCGTCTTACATCTAGTTACGGTTATGAGACAGAAGAGCCAGGTCACACGCAAAATCTGGAGTGTCAAGTTGTTTGTCGGAGTCAAATGAATTCCATTTTATGTTGATTGATGTTGTTGGTTTCACTGCCAACGTTGCTACAAATTTCGTTTTGTAAACTATTCATTGTCTTATTTTCAATAAATACAAATTGTTTACGCTGTAAACCATTTAAAGAGGAACACCCACCCAGAAATGGGTTATCTTTTTAAAAAATTAACAGGAAAATAACTAACAAACTTGTTGACATAAAATTTAGCCACATGTTACAAGAGATATTATATTTTATGATGAACAAAGTTTACTTTATAAATTTTAATGTTTTATGTGAAAATAATTAATTAACATGAAGTGATGAAAAAAAAAAAGAAGAAAGGAAAACCCCTAGTGCACCTGGGAATGAATTTCACTCATATGAAAGGTGCAAAGAATGCCAAACCAGCAGATGATGTGCATAACATCCCTACCTATGGCGTGAACTACCCAAAAATGTCTACCCCAATGAGTTTTGTAGATATGGCTCTTGCAATATGACCCTTTTAAATAGCACAAATTTAGAACTTTGTATAGCAATTGTTGCAAGGTGGTTTGCTCTGAACAATGTTCCATGTGATATGAATAAAACAATTATAAATTTCTGGCCATTGTTTTTTCTTTGATATGTTAGTTTTTTTTTATTCAGTGATAGTGCATCGTGCCTTCGATGGAAGATTAAGCGAATGCGGGGGTGGAAGATTCCGAACAATACTTGAACCTTGGAATACGATTGATTTGATAAGTCATTTCATTGAGTCCATACATTTAATTCACAGTTGTACACACAGGATGATCATTTCAAATAGGAGTAGAACATAAGTCCTTATAAGTCATGCATAAATTAATCAATAACGTAGACTGCTGGTTTACGTGTCAATGTCCGTTTAAGGATACAATGCAGTATTGTCGTCAGAACATCACAGCTATATGCACGCGCAGCTAGACATGGCTACCTGCCGACAGTGAGACTGCGAGTCTGAATATATTCATACGAATTTGACGATTATTCTTCTCCTTCTGAGAATTCTAGTTAAATACTAACCTCCATAATTTTTCCTCTCATATAGAGTTCTAGGACTGACCCTGGTCCATCAAAAAATGCATATATAAATGGCTATATCATGCCATTGAATTGGAAGGTTAGAAAAACGCAGCTATTCAGCTTGGCGGTCAAGTAACAAAGGGTAGCGTTTCTTAGTTACCGACTGTGACCTAAACAACGCTATACACGTCATAATCGATCGTGTATGGAGCGTTCAATAATTGAAACATCTATCGCAATATATTAAATGCCTTAACCTTTACAATTGCACGTCTGATAACCTTTAGCAGACGGCGTTAATATCATATACCGTAACAATTCCCTGTACACCGGGGGAAAAAAATCGATAGATTTTTTTTCAAGATCTATCCGACTTAACAATTTTTTCAAAAAAAAATTTAACACAATTGTAATAATATGGCCGACGATGTTCTGAGTAGAACCGTGTTGCGGTCATGTCAACTAACTATTTGTCATAGTCATCTAACATTAATCACATTATATATCAATTATACATATTATTATATCAACTAAATAAAATGTCCAATGTTAACAGTGAATGATAGAATTAAATTAAAGTAAGGTCTGTCGTATTAGTCTGTCATATAGGAATTAATTTGACTAATTAAATTTAAATTAATTAATTAAATTAAGAGATAAATTATTAAGATTCTAATGTAACGCGATGTTATGAGAGAAGAAAAGACAAAATAAGTGAGAAGAAATAGAAAGAAATTCGAATATAAGTTTAACTTAATTGTGTGTGTTAAGTGTTAGTGAATAATAACTATCTAATTTAACTAACTAAATAATGTATAGGTACATTTAAAAAAAAATATTAATCTAATACTTGTGTGAGATTTATTTTCTCTTTTCATAATTTCTTCTTTTTATATTTCGTTCTCTTTTTTTTGTTCTTTCATTTCATTTTTTTCTCACATTTCATTTTATTGATAATAATTCAATTAAGAAGTTAAGTTAACTAATTAATTAGTATAGGATATGATGATCCATCCGTAGTCTTGATCCTGAAGAATTCTTTTAGGCAAAAAATGTTCAAACGTTTACGTTGGAAAGAAATGTCATTTATCCCAGCATCCAAGAATTAAGTGCACATAGGATAATAAGTTCGACTTGTCGTCAGATATTGTTCCATGATTGTTCAACGAATATTCATATATCGTGTATGGACGTTAGACGAAGTTTCAATGACAATATGTATACCTTGATTGTCTTTTAGTTCAATTCTGTGATGCATATAGTGTTTATAAAGTTTAAATTGAAGGCAAGGTTAGTTCCTTTATAGTTGATATGTTTTAGGAATGTTAATGTTGATTATTAGTCGTCAATAGGATTACGTGATAACGCATCCGCCACAATGTTTTCAGTTCCAGGAATATGTTCAATGGAGAATTCAAATGGCTGTAGGATGATTGCATATCTGGTGAGTTTTTGGCTCTTATGATTAGATCGACGCAAAGATGCTACAGCACGTTGGTCCGTCTGTATGGTGAAGGGAGCACCAAGTAAGAACTTTTCAAGTTTAGTTATTGCCCATATCACGGATAAAAGTTCCTTGTCCACTGTGGAATACTTTGTTTCTGCCGGCTTTAGCTTTCTTGATATATATAAGGTAGGATGTAGAATGCCATCATGGTTCTGGAGCAGGCATGCACCAATGCCGTAGTTACTAGCATCTGTTCGTAAGAAAAATCTTTTGGAAGCATCGGGAAGTCTTAAAATTGGTTCATGCGAGAACAAATTTATAATTTTGTTGAAAGTTTCATTGCATGTACCAGTCCATGTCACCTTCACCGGCATGTCTTTTTTTAACAATGAAGACAATACAGCCGTGATGGATGACAAGTTTGGTATGAATCTACTGTAATATTGAACAAGTCCTAACAAACTCCTGACCTGTTTCTTCGTCTGAGGAACTGCTATGTTTAGAATTTTGGAGACTGTACTAGGTAACGTTCGGATATATCCCGATCCAATGATATGTCCCAAAAAGGTTATCTCATTACACGCGATTTGCACCTTTGTAGGTTTAGCAGTTAGATGATAATTCCTTAGAGTGTCGAAAACATATCTAAGTCCCGAAACATGTTCCTCAAACGACGAACTAAACAAGCATATGTCGTCAATATATGTAATAACGTCTGGTCTACCTGATAAAATTTGTCGCATCAGGCGAATGAAGGTAGCTGGCGCATTAACAAGCCCAAAAGGCATCACATTCCACTGGTATAGACCTTGTGGAGTGGAAAATGCGGTGTAGTACTTAGCCTTTTCGGTCAGTGGTATCTGCCAATAACCTTTAGTTAAGTCTATCTTACTAAATATAGTTGCGTTGGATAGACGTGGCAGTAAGTCGTCGATAAGTGGATGTGGTTCGCTGTCAACTATAGTCTTAGCATTTAATTTTCTATAATCAACACATAGCTGATGTTATTGTCCTTCTTCCGGACAATCACTAACGGAGAAGAGAATGGCGAATTACTAGTCTCAATGATTCCCAGAGACAACATCTGTTCAAGTTCCTTAGTAGTTTTAGCAAGGAAATGTAAAGGAACAGAATAGGGATGTACACGAATAGGTGTATCATCATTGAGAGTAATGTCATGACTGATAGCCGATGTGCGACCCGGGACGTCGGTCAATACATCTGGATAAGATTGTAATAGATTAGCAATCTGTAGACGCTGTTGCGGTGTAACCGTTGAAGAGATGGTTACATCCCGCCAAGATTCAGTAGGTTGAACTACTGGTACCGGTAACGGTAACTGTACCTCAGGAAAAGAAGATTCTTCTTCCTGGATGACAGATAAGTTAGAATAATAACAAGTAGATACTGTGTTGTCATCTAGTTCATGAAAAATTGACTGTAAGTGTTCAGGACGTGTATGAAATTGCTTGAGCATGTTAATATGAAATATCTTTTTGTGTCCCTTGATATCTAAGACGTATAAGAATAAACTACCAATAAGGAAAAGAAATGATGACTGACTAGAGCTGAGTCATCAAGAAATAAGACAAATTGGGTGAGCGTACACCATTATCTGCGTGGCGCAGAATCAGGTACTAATTGTAACTTTAGATAACGGTGATGAAAATAAACACCATTATCACGCTCGATTACCCAACGAGCGTCTCGATTGTTACGAAATGTAACCATCGCCTGTCTATTCTGCCCATTGCATGATGGCAGAAGACGAACAAACTTAACGTTTGCTGTATAATCAAAAAAAATTCTAAGTGCCTGCCATGTAGTATCCTGCGGCAGATTTCGCACTAACACTGTGCGAGAATACGCACTTTTCCCAATATATGTAGTATCATTGTCACGAAATAGTGGACAATGATGATATGTATTCTTTGTCAAAGAATTAACCTTCCCTTTCAACACCGACATTGTCTTTCTGTTGGATGTCGTATCATCCTGACTGGACTGAGGATGATACCTATCATCACCAAAGGTATTAAGTTTCCTACATGTCGTAGACCTGTCCTTACTGGGCAAAGTAAAAAAATTTTTCATCATAATTATTTGTGTTAACTTTATGTTTCCTTTTAAGTCCAGCATTATTATTTAACCTATTATTCTTCCTCATAATGTTTTTGTCAATGTTGACAACGTCAACAGTTTTATTAGGATCAGTTATATCCTTAGTATGTTGTCCAATAGATCTATCATCTTCATCAATTTCCAGGATAGTACTGAGAGTGGAGTTGGAAACTGCTGTGCCACATGTATTTATGTTGTTGGCACGAAGTGTAGCCATATCAACAACAGCGTTAGCGTTGCTAAAAGAATGCAAATTTTTTTTTTCCAATCTATGATCTCATCTGGAGTACAATCTTTACTCCCATGTATGCGTCCTAATGTAAGATCAGCTGATGGATTCTGTAGCATGCACACCTTGACATTACCTGAAAAAAATGGTGTATTAACATGTACTATGGCAGTGGGGTAGTACTCAATAGTACCCCCGAAGGTCATGCAACGGACATAGTCCCCTGTTGCATAGCTAGGATGTACCAAAGACTGCCGAACTCCAATGGTTGTTGATCCAGAGTCTTTTAAAACTGAGACCACCGTACCATTGACTAATCCTCTATTGAATATCAGGGTACCCTTGCCATCGTTCGCTGAAAGACCAACTGCTGTATGAAGGTGTCCACAATTCAGCACCGTTTCCTTGGCCTTCTGAAAAATAGTATTACAATCTTGGCAACTATTTGCCACATTATAATTAATAGCAAAACATGCAGCAGAAGACTGTGTTGTATTATTGTCAAGTGGGACCTGAGCTATAGGGGTAGTATTATTTGTAACTGCCGCCCCTGTATTATGGTTGTAATGAGATGATCCCCGAGAATGAGATCGATTCCGAGTATAATTGTTAGAATTATCTCGTCGTCCTCTATAGTAACTATTATCTCGATGTCTCGAGCCATGATTATTACCATTCCAGTTATTATTATTATTGGGAGTATGTGATCGATTATAATTAGTGTTATGTTGACCATTGTGGTAGTTTGTTTGAGGTGAATAATTTCTATCTCGTGATCTACCTCTGTTGAACTCATTTTTATTGTTGAAATCATTATTATGTCCCTTCTGAAAGTTAACATTGTGATTTCTTTGGAACCTGCTTCTGTCTACACTGTGATGTCTTTGTTTGTTATTATGATTGTAGGCCATATTAGACGCCACAGGTAGAGGTTCTCTTAATGAGGAGTTAGAAATGGTTGCTTTCGGATGTGCCGAACAGTAGTTTAAAGAAATTTTTTCTAACTCGTCCATAGTACCTGGTTTACGCTCCTGCAGATATGCAAAAAATGGCTGGCTAACCGAAGATAATACCTTATCCCGTAGTAGTAAATCAACTAATTTGTCGTATGATTTGTTGACTTCTGCCAGTTCAACCCATCTATTAAATGTATTGCGTATGTTCGCAATGAATCCTGCAAAATCTTTTGGAGATTCAGGTAAAATTCCCTTAAATTTCAACCTACAGTGTTCCTCGTCCAGGTGAAACCTTCGTAAAAGCAAGGACTTAATAGCACCGTAGTTATTTGCTATTGATGGGTCAGCATTTTGAGAAGCCGTCAGTGGTTCTCCAACCAAGAATTCATTTAACTTGAGTACCCATGACTCTTCAGGCAAATGGTTAGTTTTGCAAGTTTGTTCAAAACGTGACAGGAACGATGAAAGGTCGTCCACGTTTAAGTTGAGAGTGGGTAATTTAAAGTTGTAGAAATGTTTAGTTTGGCTGGATGATGATCCATTTTGTGCGTTATTATTCTGGTTCGCATCAGCGCTTAGTGCTTGTAATCTTGCTGTCTCCAATTTAATACGCGCCAATTCCATTTCTTGTTGTAAAATAATTTCCTCTCGTTTCAATTTATTCTCTTCTTCCTGTCTGGCGATTGCTCTTTGCTCTTCTCTTTCACGTTGAGCAATCTCTCTCAATCTATTTTCCTTGTCAATTTGCTTCATCTCACGTTCTGCTTCCTCTTTCTTTAATGCAGCCTTTTGTTCCTCTTCCTCTTTCTTTAATGCAGCTTTTTGTTCCTCTTCCTCTTTCTTTAATGCAGCTTTTTTCTCTGCTTCTTTTCTTTCATGTTTTTTCCAGTTCTGCCTCAGCAAACTGACGAAGTTCTTGAGATTTATAACCATATTCCCTACCAATTTTAACGAAATGGTCTATAGTAAGCATTTTGACTTTTATCTGTAAGTAATTATTGATAATTACTGATTAAAATAGTCAATAGTAGCTTCAGAGTAATTATTATACTTACTCAACTTAGAAATATTCAATATAAATAATCACAATAGTACTGAACTCTAATGTCTAAGTTCAGCTAATAGACAATATTTTGTAACAATATTGTATCTAAATAATACTATATCATAAATAGTTATGATATCTGTTAACTATTATGTAATTACTTCACACAATTAATCTTAATATCCAATAATGTTGGGTATGATTCCTAGTAATTATATTGTTCAATGTACTAAGTCACTCTCTTAGTACCAGAAAAGTATATTAAATAATATACAATGGGTCTATTACCTCAAAGGTAAACTATAAGATTATTTTATTTGGTCAATATATATATTATATTATTATGCCCTAGGCATCTCTTATAAATTGTAGTGCTACTTTCTTGGACTATCACTGCATACTTATGCAATGTCCCATATTAACCTTAAATATCAGAAAAAATTAATTAAATTAAATTACAAGTGTATTATTGCATATAATATCATATTATTAATGTAGTATTAATATATATCATGAGGACAAACAAAACAATGATGCAACTAAAGGGTACAAACAATGTTAAGACGCAAACAAGACATTTTCACAATTAAAAATGAATTTATAAACTAAATAAAACAAGCGGAAGTGTCACAAGCCAAATGAAGGGTCAAGGTCTGACCCGAGGTCAACTTAATATTCAAAGTACACAAAAAAAAATGACTGCAAAAAATGATGACATCACAGGACTCATAAAGGACGAACATTTAACAATCATAAAATAAATTATAGTGAGAGTAGTCTGGACGAAATAGTTAACGAACATGATACAAAACTGAATAAAATTGTTAACTGAGTACGAATAAAATACACCAGTTATCTACGGAACGGTACAGCTAACACAAATCGTCAAACGACAGCAGATTTGGACAGATAGTCCAATGGCAAACCTCAATGGGGCTTCCAAAAGTGCAATCGTTTAACTGCCCTAAGAAACGACCGAAATAAATTCAGGCATCGTGAGAGCCACAGAATCTAATTTCGGTTCATCCTCCCTACCTCCCACGAATTAACAACACATTAAGACAACAAAAAGTACATTAAACATAGTTAAAAACATGCCGATGTAGGCAGAGGGCATGGACTCAGTTAGCACTGTTTGCAATAACAACAGTTAAACACCTAGACTTATCTTTTCCGTTGCTTCACTTGATGCTCGTTGTCGTCGACGGCTAGGCCTGTGCCTTTGACTGTCTGCTCCTGATGGGCAGGCAACGGTAGTCCATCTTGTGCATCTTGATAAATTTGAAGCGAACTAGAAAGGCGTTGAAAAGATGTCTTCTTCACGGCGACAATGCAACAGTGACGTCATGTTGCTATTCATGATCACGTGCGTCACGTCAGCTTCGTAATGGTCATGTGATTGAAACTTGATCGTAAATAATTCATTCGAAAGTCATGAAAAAATTTTTGGTTTTTTGGTTGTTTTTCGTCCCCACATACCGGGCACCACTGTTGCAAGGTGGTTTGCTCTGAACAATGTTCCATGTGATATGAATAAAACAATTATAAATTTCTGGCCATTGTTTTTTCTTTGATATGTTAGTTTTTTTTTATTCAGTGATAGTGCATCGTGCCTTCGATGGAAGATTAAGCGAATGCGGGGGTGGAAGATTCCGAACAATACTTGAACCTTGGAATACGATTGATTTGATAAGTCATTTCATTGAGTCCATACATTTAATTCGCAGTTGTACACACAGGATGATCATTTCAAATAGGAGTAGAACATAAGTCCTTATAAGTCATGCATAAATTAATCAATAACGTAGACTGCTGGTTTACGTGTCAATGTCCGTTTAAGGATACAATGCAGTATTGTCGTCAGAACATCACAGCTATATGCACGCGCAGCTAGACATGGCTACCTGCCGACAGTGAGACTGCGAGTCTGAATATATTCATACGAATTTGACGATTATTCTTCTCCTTCTGAGAATTCTAGTTAAATACTAACCTCCATAAATTTTCCTCTCATATAGAGTTCTAGGACTGACCCTGGTCCATCAAAAAATGCATATATAAATGGCTATATCATGCCATTGAATTAGAAGGTTAGAAAAACGCAGCTATTCAGCTTGGCGGTCAAGTAACAAAGGGTAGCGTTTCTTAGTTACCGACTGTGACCCAAACAACGCTATACACGTCATAATCGATCGTGTATGGAGCGTTCAATAATTGAAACATCTATCGCAATATATTAAATGCCTTAACCTTTACAATTGCACGTCTGATAACCTTTAGCAGACGGCGTTAATATCATATACCGTAACACAATATCTCTGTTTCTATACCATGTAAGAAAAAAGTGGAGGTTCATGCCATAAAGGATAACATGGGCTATAAGTGTGCAAAATTTGAAGGCTATAGCTTTAAAATTGTAGAAAATATCACCGGAACTGTGAATCGCAAGCCCTGTTTTCGTTAAAGTTTAGTTTTTAAAATGTTAAAACACTTATCTGATTCTCTTTGAACATTGATAACTCATAAACTATTACAGATAAACACATAATTCAAAAAGAATATCAAAGTAAAAAGGCTTATAAATATTTAAAATACAATTATTATATAAAAATCAAAAATAACCTTTTTTGTCTTTTTCTGGGTGTATATGCGTGTTTCTGTATTTATAATTTTTGTTTGATTATTTACATAAATTTCATTTTATTGTTGATATTTGTCACGCTTAATTTTTTATTTTATTGTTCGCTTTTGTTTTGTTAGTATTACTTGCCAATGGTTCTTTGATATTTTTATTACTATGTTTGTGTATACTAAATGTGTAATTATTTATTTTTTGCTTTTAGTTTTTTTTAGTCAATACCAAAAGTATTATTATTATCAATATTTTTTTTTTTAATTACCACATTTTTTTTATTTAACGACAAGCAGCACATTTCTACTATTGAGAAAAACAAGAGCTCCAGAACTCATTGACAGCTTACCCAAAGAGGTGATAAAGGAAGACAAATGGACGTAGGAAGGAAACATGTTGGTATGGACTACATTCATAAAGACGTTCTCAAACACAGACAAATGTATCAGGATGAACTTGAAGAGCTAAAAAAAAGGAGGCAGATATATTTAAACATAAGTCAAGAATGAAAAGAAAATTTATATCTGGAAAAATTTCAAAACATTCAAAGATATGACATAAGCACGAACAAGATGTACAATAACCGTCAAGGGCACCAAAGATAACGCTAGAACCGAGATAATTTTCCTTAAAAATTCCCTGTCAGATAAAACTGCGTTAAAGAGGGGAAAATGGGTGCTTGCGTAGAATAGAGGGATTAAAATGGTATGACAAGGTTACCAAAGTGGAACTGATGACAAGAACCAGTCAAGTGCCAGTGGAACAAGAGATGGGAAGAAGACGATGGAGATGGATTGGACACACACTGCGGAAACCTGTTGTTAGCATTACAAGGCATTCCTTGTTCTAAAACCCCCAGGGCAAGAGAGGCAGAGGTAGACCAAGAAGCACATGGAGAAGAGAGCTGGAAACAGAGGTGAAAATGATGAGGAGATCGTGGAAAGAACTTGAGATGATGGCACGTGACACGAGGACTTGGCATGTGTTTGTTGAAGTCCTATGCTCCTTTGGGAGTGGAGGGTTATGATGAAGAGGGAAAAAGGAGAAAAAAGAAGCGACAACAGATAAAAACAACAATAATTGAGATAGACGAAGGCATAAATGGGAGATATTTAATTCCGGAAACTTTTGTGAGAAAATTATTAGTTATTAAATTATGATGAAAGACAAGAACCTTGAAAAAAAAATTAAAATTAAAACATACATAACAGTGAGGAACACGAATTATGGGTAACTGAGCGGTAATGAAAGAATTATGAGACGATAACGACGAACATAACAACAGCACACAGAACACGTCAGACGATAAGAAAGTGTACATTATTTATTGATTAAAAAAACAACTACACAATTTAGTAGAAATATATACTCAGATAACATACTTTGAAAAAAAAATCCATGGTGGTGAAATAATAATAAAAAATAAAAAAAACTGGTAAATAAGTATAAACGAAAGACACATTTGAAAACAAATTTGGACCTACGAACAAAAAAAGCGTTCAAAATAACATAAAATGCCAGTACGGAAAAAAGGCATAAAATTAACACATTTTAAAACACATTATTTAAAACCTGCTTGTAAGAAAAACTAAATATAAATAAGTACAGTCCTTGAAAAAAAAAATAACACAGCTAAACATAATGTAAACGAAACATTAAAATACTTGAGAAACTACTGACTAAAATCAGCAACAAATAAAGTTAAATACCGAGCATGCAAAATAATCATTGGGAACAGGATTCACAGTTTTACAAGAGAAGTGAGATAAATAAAATGAGGTCAAACAATCGACAATTGAAAACAATAAGTAAACAGGCGTTAAATAAGCTAAACACAAATACAAGACTATATATTTATATCAGTTAGTTTCTTCACACACATTTTCGCAAATTTAGTTATTATCTATAACAGAACGAAATGCGCTGTCCCGCCTTACTCTGTTGAGGAAACCTGCAACTGTCAGCCTTCGTGCTGGGTGGTTTTCTAACAGTTTCAGCAACCATTCTCTGTCAGAATGATAAAAAGAATGTATTAGATTTGTCTTACAACTAAATTGTTACTATGTCTAAGTCTGAAAAAAAAAGAATTGTAATTAATGAAACAAGAAATACGCGGAGAGTGAGAGAATTGTCAATAAAACAGTTCCTGCAATCAAGAGTCAAACAGTTTCTATGGCAACGATATTATATTCGTTACCTCGTGTAGTTTTCCGGGGGGTGTCTGTTATAAGATAGATAAAGAACAGGATTACTGCTCATTCAGACAAGATCCCTGATGTGGAACTGATGACAAGAAGCAGAAGTGTGCCAGTAGTACAAGAGATGACAAGATTCAGACAAGTGCCGGTAGAACAAGAGATGATAAGAACCAGACAAGTGCCAGAAGAACAAGAGATGACAAGAACCAGACAAGTGCCAGCAGAACAAGAGATGACAAGAACCAGACAAGTGGATGTAGAACAAGAGATAACAAAAACCAGACAAGTGCCAATAGAACAAGAGATGACAAGAACCAGACAAGTGCCAGTAGAACAAGAGATAACAAGAACCAGACAAGTGCCAGTAGAACAAGTAATGCCAAGAACCAGACAAGTGCTGGTTATAAAGAGATGACAAGAACCAAACAAGTGCCGGTAGAACAATAGGTGATATTGGACACATATTGACGAAACATGTTGATAAGATTACAAGGCAGTTCTTGTTCTGGAATCTTCAGGGTAAGACAGGTAGATGGAGACCAAGGAAAACGTGGAGAAAAGAACTGGATACAGACATGAATGACATGAAGAAGACACAGAAAGACCTGGAGCGGATGGCACAGGACAAAAACTACTTGACATAAGTTTGTTGAAGGTCTATTCTCCTGGCTGAACTTAAGAGTGATAATGACGCAACCACCGCTACAAGACCATGTGAATAATTTATTCAAGTTTTCAACTTTAGTGCTGGCTCCATGCTACATTGTGATCGGAAAAAAGGAGAAAGATTAAAAATAATGTTAGTTTGGTTGGTCGTTTTATTTTGCGATTAACTGTCTTTTTATATATAACAATAGAGTAAAGGTGACATGTTTCTGGATGTCTAGGAAATCATTAGAATACTGCTTCATCAAGCATGTCGTAAGAGCCAACTAAAATATGGTTGTGCATAGGGTTGATGACCTAATCATGTAAAGCAAATTGATACAGAAACCACCGCTGCAAGAATACAGAATTGTTTTAGTGCAGGATCAGCTGTTGTGGTCGCTCCATACTCCATAAGGTGGGGATATGGAAATGGTTATAATGATATGAGGAGGAGAAAGAGGAGTAGAGAGAGAGAGAGAGAGAGAGAGAGAGAGAGACAGAGAGAGAGAACGAACTTTATTTTTAAGGGTTGAGTATTAGGAATATAGGCCCATCAGAGAAATAAAGAAAGAGAGATAAAATAGATTATACCAGACTGAGAGAGAGAGAGAGAGAGAGAGAGAGAGAGAGAGAGAGAGAGAGAGAGAGAGAGAGAGCGAACGAAATTTATTTTCAAAGGGTCCCATCAGAGAGAAAGAGAAAGAAAGAGAGAGAGAGAGAGAGAGAGAGAGAGAGAGAGAGAGAGAGAGAGAGAGCGAACGAACTTTGTTTTCAAAGTGTTGAGAAATAGGAAAATAGGTTCGTCTCAAAAACAGAGAAGTCTTCCCAGTAGAGAGAGAGAAGAGAGACTGAGATGAGAGCTGAGAGAGAGAGAGGTGAGAATGTTTGAGAGAGAGAGACAGAGAAAATGTCGAAAACGCACTTTGCTTTCAAAGAGTTGCCTAAGGATAATTAAACACACATCGTCTAAGAAAGAGAGAGGGCCCGTCTAAGAAAGAGAGAGAGAGAGAGAACGAGCGAACTAACTTTATTTTCAAAGAGTTGAGACTTAGGAACACGGGCTTGCGGGCTTGTCTAAGAGAGAGAGAGAGAGAGAGAGAGAGAGAGAGAGAGAGAGAGAGAGAGAGAGAGAGAGAGATGGGTAAAGAATGTTATTGCAAATACTACAATTCACTGTTTACTGTAAATTTTTAAAAAATTTAGACAAAAGATTCCGTACCTGATACTTGCGGGCAGGTATATATAAAATTCTAAAACTAAATATGTGTTTACATTGACAAGCAAATAAGGCCGACCAAAAAAACAAAAGAAACAAATAAGACAAAAGATTCCGTACCTGATATTTGAGGGAAGGTCTCGCTTTTTTCTGGCCTCGGCGTAATAATGAATATTGTCATCGGGATTCCGCTCTAGTACCAGCGCCCACATCACAACACCAAGACAATAAGAGTCCATCTGAAGATAATAAATGACAATGTAAACATAAGAGTGCTACAAAGGTCTATAAAGTTAAGAAGAATATAAAGTATTGTTTTAAATAAATACACGAAGAACCAAATTTTGCTGTACATAAATATTATCTTTATCATCCTTCAGCGCCACAAGCATCATAGGCCTTAAAAATTTATTCCGAGTCTTCCTTTCTCATGCCATCAGTTCCAGTTTTTTTCATGCCTTTTTCGTCTTTTTCATATCTGTTACCAGTTCTCTTCTGCATGCGCTCACTTACCCTGACGATTCCAGAACAAAGACTGATTTGTAATGCTATCAACAGGTTACCTCAGTGTGTTATATCCATCGCCAGCGTATTATTCCATTGACAAGTGTCTGGTTCACATCATCAGTTTCAAATTGATGACCTTATAGTACTATTTTCATCCTTCTGTTCTATGAAAGTACTCAAATATGAAAGTTGCAGCTTTTAGATTGTTGTCCATGTTTCATGCCATATGATAGGACTGACTTGACATCTGAGTTGAACATTTTGAGTGGTCTCGACTTGATTGAATCTGTTTTCCATATATTTCCCAATGCAGCTGATCTTGCTGTCTGTACCATTGTTGTGATGTCGCTGTCGGTCCCTCTAGCTTTGTCTATGTTGGTGCCTAGATATATGATTCTTCATTTTGTAGGGTTGTTTCTTCAAGTGTAATCGTGTTGGTGATTCAGTTGTCTCTCTATGGACTCTAATTTTTTTTTCTTGTTTTTAATACTTTCACTACTTACTGATAGCAACCAGGTGTAATCTTCTGTAATGTGCCAGACCACTGATGTACATCTGGTTCCTTTCTTATGCAACTTGACCAGATGTCCTATTTTCCAGTTTGGATCCCTGTCTTTCTCTCCCATGCTTGTCGTGGTAGCCGATCTTCTCCCATTCTGCAGACATGGCCAAACCATCTTAGTTGGGACTATTCTATTTGGGTCTGCAGCGGATGGGATTTTAGGCCTTGATGGATCGTCTGGTTGCGGACCATGCCTCTTCTTGTTACTTCAACCACTTTCCTCAGATACCTCATTTCTGAGGTTTGGATCTGGCTTTTGTGGGTTGTAGTCATTGCCCACGACTCGCATCCATATGTCAAGACTGGGACATAGGTGGAGCGGTATACAGCCATCTTCGTTTCCTTACCAACCTCTTTCTTGCTGAGGAATCCACGATTTATGGCCTGAAAAAGTCTCCCAGCCGCTGCTTTTCGAGTGGCCAACTCTTCTTTGATGCCTCCCTTTCGGTCTATAATAGCTCCGAGATATATAAAGTGGTCGACCTGCTCCAGGACCTGTTCTCCCAACTTAATCTGATGTTTTCTTTCTTCTCGTGATATCACCATGGATTTTGTTTTAGAGCTGCTTATGACCATCCCTCTCTTCTCCAGCTCTTCCTTCCAGACTTGCAGGTTGGATTGGAGATATGCCTCTGATTTAGCAATCAGGGCAACATCATCAGCAAATGCCAGCTCCGAAATATAGACCTGTCTCATCTTCCAGTACCCCACTGAATACTTTCTTGTTCTCTCCTTACATGCCTTGATGACATCGTCCATAAGGAGTATGAAGAGGTAAGGTGATAGGGTATCACCTTGTCTTACACCAGTGGTGGTCCTGAACTCCTCTGACTTATGGTTTGCTGTCCTCACATAATTTCTGCAAGACTTGTAGAAGCTCTGTATAGCATGAATCAGAGGTGCTGGAATATTCTTCCTTGCCAAACAGTCCCAAAGTTTGCTCCAGGGGACCCTGTCAAACGCCTTTTCCAGATCTATGAAACAAAGATGGATCTCACTCTTATACTCAAGGGCCTTTTCACTCAGCTGTCTGAGTGTGAAGATTAGGTCTTGAGTACTTTGGTGTGCTCGGAATCCCCACTGTTCCTCATCCAATTGTGGCTCAGCTAGGCGTCGGAGTCTCTGCTCTAGGATTCTAGAGTAGATTTTACCAGGGACACTGAGAAGGGATATGCCTCTATGGTTTCCACATTGTCGATTGTCACCCTTTTTGAAAATTACGTTCCCTAACACTGATAGCAACCATAATTCTTCTGTAATGTGTACACTGATGTACATCTCCCTTCTTATGCAACTTGACCAGATATCCTATTTTCCTGTTTGGTTTTCTGTCTTCTCTCTCCCAGACGTTACAAAGTAATTTAGCAAAACTATCAGATACAACATATGTTTCATATTAACTGAACATTCGGATTCAATAAATAAAAATAATGTGTTGTAAAATACTGAGTATTCGTATCATACGACACATTGCATGGTTCGTTTTATTTATGTCGGGTTAAGGTCCCATTAATTTAATCTTCACGTTTACTTTTTTATTGACGTATCTTTCCCGGCACTGATAGTAACAATATTTCTCTCTAATTGACGCTCTCTTTTCAGCTTCCCTCTTTAGGCAACTACATACTTAAATACTGACAGTTTGTACCGCCAGAAACGTTGGTTGTTGTTGTTTCTTAAATCAGGATAATTTGTTTTATATTAATCTTCATTTTTATTTATATCTTCTTAAATATAATATTAAAACAAATATTGTTAGAAATTAGCTAATAGTGAAAGCTGAAGTAGAGAAAGAAAAAGAGGAGATGAAGTAGCAGGTAGGAAGAGCAACATGAGATATGAAAACTCGAAAAATAAGAAAACATATTTGTATTAAGAGAATATTATAGTGAAGACGAGTCTGCATATTACAAGACAATGATAGACTAGGAAGATCATCATCAGCCCAACCCGTAACCGGTCATGGGTCGTAGGGGTGCTATGGTGGAAGCATCAGCAGACAGGGTCCTCCACTAGGAAAATACAAGAGAACAAATAATAAAAAAGTTTAAGTAAATAAATTTACTCACTTTGTAAGGATCCAGTTCCTTGTCTGCTGGTGCTCCTATTCGTTCTGGAGCAAAATAACCATGTGTACCGCCACAATTCCTTTTGGGCAATGTCTGTTGGTCAGGAAACATCTCCTTCGAAAGTCCGAAGTCTCCGAGGATAGCGTTGAAATTATCATCAACGAATATGTTGTCTAACTTGACATCAAGGTGGGCTACGTGGTGTCTGTGCATGTATCGAAGGGCACAAGCCACTTGAATGACACAGAGTTCAGATAACTCAAGGCTGAGATCACCAACGTACTGGTCTAATGTGCCTCTCTGATAGTAGTACATACTGAAGGCCACGTACTCTGGACACTCACCGGCGATGAGACATTTCATCAAATATGGGTGATCAAAAGACTGCATAAATTTCACTTCAGCATGAAAAACCCGCTTATTTCTGTCCTTTGTCTCCTGATCCAACAGAGTGAACTTCTTCACTGCTCGTCTAGCGTCTGTGTCCGTCAAAAGTTTGGTCAACACGACCTCTCCACACATTCCCTCGTCAATCACTTGTTCTGCCTGGAGCTTGAATGTGCTAAAGAAATCTCCATCCAGCATGTACACTTTAGTACTGCATATAACGGACTGGGCCATGTTGGTAGCTGATACAGACTGATACAGGCAAATCAAACTAGCAGAAGTAACTATCTTCTCAAACGAAAGTGCAAAATGATAATCGCGTACAGAAGAATCTACAAAAAAGCAAGAATAATCCACAGCGCACACAATTTCTCTGGTTAGAAACAGACTAGGCAGACAAAAATGGAGTTGAGCTTATATATATACTTCGCTCCAGCTCACAATTAAGGAATCATTGTTAGAATTATCACGCACCCGGGTTTGTTGCATCAACAGTGGACACGACCATTGTAAAAAGACCGCCAGGTTCTAAGAAGTTATATACCTGACATCGTTGTATTTATGTAAACAAACCACGCGACCGGGACATCTGAAACCTGTGACGCCAACAAGAACAATAAAGACGTTGGTCAACCGTGTCCTGTAAGTAAAACAAGAGCAGTGACCACGGAAATGCCAGTTTTTGTAATTGGATTAACTTAACTCGTGATTTTTGGAACACTAAAGACGACAGTCCCAATTTGTAGACTATTGAAAATATACCTTTCAAGTTGTCTTAGATACAGCGCTGGCTATAATGCCTTTAAGCGACACCGTTCTAATTAAACTATTATTATCATTATTGTCAACAGAAACTATTATTAGCGTTCATTCTCGGTGTGGATAAAAAATATGAATTCGAACGAGGTTTCTGTATCACTTTGTGAACATAGATAGTACATTATTATTGAGGCAACCAAAGACTACGATATATATATATTTTCTCCTCTGTCAATGTATTCATATTTCTCCTCTGTCAATGTGTTCATTTTCTGCTAAGTCAATGTGTTCATATTTCTATTCTCTCAGTGCGTTTATTTTCTCCTCTGTCAGTGTGTTCATATTTATGTTCTGTCAGTGTGTTCATATTTATGTTCTCTCAGTGTGCTCATATTTATGTTCTGTCAGTATGTTCACATTACTACTTTGCCACTGTGCTCATATGTATGTTCTGTCAGTGTGTTCATATTTCTATTCTCTCATTGTGCTCATATTTCTACTGTCAGTGTGTTCATATTTATGTTCTCTCAGTGTGTTCAAATTTCTACTCTGTCAGTGTGTTCATATTTCTGTTCTGTTATCGTGTTAATATTTCTGCTCTGTCACTGTGTTCATAATTTTACTCTGTCAGTGTGTTCATATTTCACCTCTGTTAATGTGTTCATGCTTCCACTCTATTGGTGTGTTCACATTTCTAATCTGTGTGTTCATATGTCTGCTCTGTCAGTGTTCTCATATTTTTACTCTCTCCGTGTTTTTATTTTTCTATTCTCTCAGTGTGTTCATATTTCTACTCTGTTAATGTGTTCATATTTCTACTCTATCAGAATATTCATATGTCTGCTTTGTCAGTTTTCATATTTCTATCCTATAAGTTGATGACAACAGTGCTTGATGATTCCAAGTTATTGGTTAGAATAATGATTTTTTGGGGACATTAATGTCTATCAACCATAGTATTTACAGGTTTATTTTGTACTTGACTTTCACCGTCAGCCATTTCTTTCATGTATTTGACAACCCTTTATTAAACATCTGTCGGCGTCTGTGGCCTATTGGATATGAACACAGTTTCATAATCCAGATATACCATGCGGTTTGGTAGCAGATCACTTTGTGTGGATTTTTAACAATGGTATAAGTGAGGTACCGTTCAAAAAGCAATGGCAAACTACTTAATGAAAAAAAAATTGCCTAGAAAAATCACAAACAGCCAATAAAAGGTGGGGTTGATTGCCAAGTCCTGTAAACGATAAGCAACTAACTTATTAAATATCTAATATACAGAGGAAAAAGTGTTTGTTTCTCCTTCGTATTTATTACAGTTTATTCTTACATTAAAAGATTTTTTATTTTTTATTTATTTATAACCTGATAGTAGTCTTTGGTTGCCTCAATAATAATGTACTATCTATGTTCACAAAGTGATACAGAAACCTCGGCTACAAGAGCTCATAAATGATTTGATGCAGGCTTTTTATAAGGAGGCTAGCTGGTGTTGTTACCCCGTGCTCCATTAGGAGCGGGGAAAAAAAGCAAATATGATGATGTTTTTTGTGTTGATAGTGTTTTTGTTGTTGTTAGTTTTATTAATTCGTCTAGCTGGTACGCGCTTTCATTCTTGCGTTATATTGTTGATATATCTAAGATTTAAAATAATTTTATTTCATGTAAACACAAAAGTATAATTTTCTGGTGCTAATACATGTCACTATCAGTACACAACTAATAAATGCATACTTTTACTATCCCAACTGAAACATCAGGTTATTTTAGTCCTGTTAACTTCTACACTTGCAGCAAAATCGTGTCAGAATTAGCAACAAAAATATATAGTTAGTTTGTAGCTTTCAATACATTTTATTTCATGGTAATAATTACTTTGTCGCTTTCAACGCATTTTATTTCATCGTAATAATTAGTTTGTACTTTTCAACATATTTTATGTCATGGTAATAATTAGTTTGTACTTTTCAACTTATTTTATTTCATGACTATAATTAGATACTGTGATTGTGAGTATGCTATTATTTTACCTTTACAACGTTCAATTCCTGTAAACGGAAAGGTAAACTGCATGTGAGAATAAATGAACTCAGTATAAAAGACGAGATAAAGGAAGGGCAGAATGTCAGACGGCCCTGCTTGCTCAATTCTCAACCCTTTGAAAACAATGTTCGTTCGTTCGCATTTTCATCTTTGTTTCTCTTTGTTCCTTCAATCTTCTGTTGTTACAAAACACTCCAGCTTTCTCTCCTCAAAACATATCCAATGAAAGTGAGGTGCTTAATTCTTAAAAGAGTTACACACTACCTTTGTGAGTTGCTTAATTCTTATAAGAGTTATACACTACCTTTGTGAGTTTCTTTATTCTTATAAGAGTTATGCACTACCTGTGTGAGATGCTTTATTCTTATAAGAGTTATACACTACCTGTGTGAGTTGCTTTATTTATATAAGAGTTATACACTACCTTTGTAAGTTGCTAAATTCGTATAAGAGTTATACACTACCTTTATGAGTTGCTTAATTCTTATAAGAGTTATACACTACCTTTGTGAGTTGCTTAATTCTTATAAGAGTTATACACTACCTGTGTGAGTTGCTTTATTTTTATAAGAGTTACACACTACCTTTGTGAGTAGCTTTATTATAATATGAGTAATACACTACCTTTGTGAGTGGCTTTATTATAATATGAGTTATGTACTACCTTTGTGAGTGGCTTTATTATAATATGAGTTACGCACTACCTTTTTGAGTTGCTTTACTATAATGTTAGTTATACACTACCTTTTTGAGTGGCTTTGTTATAGTATGAGTTACGCACTACCTTTTTGAGTAACTTTATTATCATATGAGTTATACACTACCTTTGCGCATAGGCTTCTTCCAAAACATTCTCATCACTCAGTTTTAGCTAAATAAAACACATATCTGTAGCCAAAGGGATTTTCCTGCTTATAACAGGTCTCGCCCAAATTATAGTTCCCGTAACAATATTGTTCACGAAAGAAACCTTTAATAGAGACCACAATTATTGCGGGACCAATTGTTTTCCAGATCAACAAATCAATCATTTAATCGATCAATACCCTATAGCTCCCAGGCAACATCGGACTTTAACAACCACATACCATGTCCTCATGTCACGTGAGGAAGCCGCGGTAGCATAGTGGTTAGCGCACTAGCTTCCTAGCTCAGTGGTCTATGGTTCGATCCCTAGATGAGGTGGGCCATGTTTAGGCCGCAAACGGCTCCTGGGTCAACCCAGCCCCAATTGGGTACCAGAGCAACTCTGGGAAGGTTCAGGCCGCCGGCGTGATGCTGACCACATCACCCCTAGTGTGCCGATGGTCAAGAAAATATGGGCCTAACACCATATTCCCAATATGACTCAAAGGGTGTGTAACGGGATCCTTGACCTTTCATGTCACGCACCACGTGCTCAAGGTCTTTCCACGTCTTCCTCATTATTGTTATTTCCGTCTCCAGTTCTCTTCTCTTGGCCTGTGTGTTCTATTGCAAGGACTACCTTGGAATATCATTAACACGTTTTCTCAGTGTGTGGCCTATCCATCTTCAATGTCTTCTTCTCATCTCTTGCTCTTTTTTATACTTGACTGGCACAACCTCATACTAGTCGACCCACGCACAACCTCATATTAGTCGACCCACGCACAACCTCATATTAGTCGACCCATGCACAACCTCATATTAGTTAACCCAAGGCACAACCTCATCTTAGTTGACCCACGCACAACCTCATTTAGTCAACCCACGCACAACCTCATATTAGTCGACCCACGCACAACCTCATTTAGTCAACCCACGCACAACCTCATATTAGTCGACCCATGCACAAAGTAATAATAGTCGCCCCACGCACAACCTCATATTAGTCGACCCATGCACAACCTGATCTTAGTCGACACACGCACAACCTCATTTAGTCCACCCATGCACAATCTCATATTAGTCGACCCATGTACACAGTAATAATAGACGCCCCACGCACATCCTCATATTAGTTGACTAATGAACAATCTAATAATAATCGACCCACGCAAACCTCATATTAGTCGACCCATGCACAATCTCATACTAGTTGACCCACGCACAACCTCATATTAGTCGACCCATGCACAACTTCATATTAGTCGTCCCGCGCACAACCTCATATTAGTCGACCCATGCA